>JAAPAO010000322.1:23581-39727 GCA_013115145.1 Perkinsus chesapeaki | reverse complement strand
GAAACCGTTTGTCATCCTGCATTCTTCATGCAATCTTCAAGAAATCTTCATGCATCTTCACGGTGACGTGACATGGTTTCGTTCGGAGCGCCCCCGAGAACATACACATCGCTCCGCTAAGAAACGTTGCATTTTTCACATTTTTATCCCGTTCATCGATCGTTGCTTACGCTACTAGCGACTCACTAGCTCTTAAACATGGCCATAGACATCATACATATCGAGGATTTGTAACAGCGTGGTAGTTTCTGGCCTGAAGCTTGATGAAGAATTCGGCAGTATCTTGCTCTCATCGCGATCGATTTGAAGCAAAAGGGACAGCCAGAACACAAAGCGTTCGGAAGTTCCGATTCAACTAGCTTTTATCAATAAGCATCAACTTGTTGTTATTGTTGTCTTGTATATCCAACAACTATGAGCGGTTCATCTCTACCTTATATCGGAAGCAAGATCTCTCTCGTGTCAAACGCGGGTATTCGTTACGAAGGTATCCTCTATACCATCAACACTGAGGAGTCCACCATCGCCCTCCAGAACGTGAAGTCCTACGGCACCGAGGGCCGCAAGACCCCCGATATCCCCGCTAGTGATGAGATCTACGACTTCATTATTTTCCGTGGTTCTGATATCAAGGATTTGACCGTCTTGGAAGGCGCCAACCAGAGGTCTGGTGTTCTCTCTGACCCCGCAATCGTTAGCATGCAGAAGACTGCTCCCAATAACGGTATGCAGCAGCAGCCTCGCCAGCGTGGTTATAACCGTTATGGTGGTAAGGGCTACGGTAAGGGCTACAACTACGGCAAGGGTTACGGCAAGGGCTACAATTACGGTTATCGTAGACACCAGAACAGGAACAGAAGGTCTGGTCCCTCTGGCCCTGTTGGTGAGCTTGTTCCCAATGAGAACCCTGAGGCTAAGGCCGAGGTTAAGGAGGAGTTCGATCTTGCCGCTGCTGCTGAGAAGCTCGAGAAGCCTGATGAGAGCGCCATCAGCACTGCTGGTACCACTGTGAGAACTGGTTACAACAAGACCAAGGGATTCTTTGATGATATCTCCTGTGATGCTTTGGATCGTAGGGAGAACACTGTGTCTTCTTTCGACCCTACTCGCCGTGAGAAGCTTCGTGAGGCCGATAAGGAGACCTTCGGTGCCATGGCCCTCCAGCGTAGACCCTTCGGTGGTAATGTTAGACGTATGAGATCTAACAGGAACAACAGAAGATATTAAATCGTAATGGATAGCTGATCCATCAATAGTTGTTGCTATTACCGTATTAACTAGTAGTTCTTCCTAAGGCTTATGTGATAAATGTACATAGCGACATCGTAGCACGGTACAAGTGCCTAACGGTCGCCTTTTTAAGTGCATGATCATAAAGGCTATGAAATACAAAGTGACATTGTTGTTGGTTTATTATTTACGATGTTTTTCGTATTATTAGTGCGACAGTTATAGAACTGCGGATGCAGTGGAACTATGCACTATATTATTCATCCATTATTACCTAATAAGGAGCAAGAGTTAATCATTCACTTTTACTATCATTGTTGCTGCATTCGGTCGTACTTCTCTCTTTTGATGTATTACGTCTGATTATCGTTGTTCTCTATGAAAGGCAAAGTAGGCTGATTGCGCTTCCTTTACCACTGGACATCTTGTCTCTAGTTGTGTAATTCTTTTGTTAGAATGTGATGGCGTCATCGGCGATCATTTGGGTGGTAACTTCACTGCCCATTGGTGATTGCCACGACTGCGCACCTCTTTCGTGTGTAACTGTTCCTACCCCATGTCTCGTTGTAACGAGTTGTAGCTGCAGTTACGGAGTGTGTAATGATAAGTCGATTGATCGACCGCTTTCTTCCTTATCAATCTGAGTTGTGTTCTGAGTAAGGGTGGAGCTGAAGCAGAGCAGAAATCGTTGCTCTCTTGTGTGAAACAAGCGCAATCACAAATGACAGGAAAACCAAGCGAATCGCGTTCTAATAGCGCTCTGCCAACACAGTAACGTCGAGCGTAATGTTCAGATCCAACCGCACTAGTCTTGGTACGAGACTATGTGTGTTAGGACATAGTTGTGTGAAGCATTGGGAGCAGGCGGTTAGCCGATCAACCGCGAAGGCAAAGATACCCTACTAGTGCTGATAGATCAAGGGTCTTTGCCAGACATATTAAGAAGGGGACTCATAAAATCCCACCAAATATTCGTAGGAGAAATCAACTTAATTAATCTATCACTCGTTAATAACATGCCGGATTACCCGACTCTGATGCAGCAATCGTGGGTTGCACTTCGAACGCACTTCATGAAGTCCGGAAAAATAATCATGCTTTCAATGGTACTTGCGTTCTCAAGCAGCGTAACACTGGCGTCTTAAGCAGTATTAGCGGTGAGACGATGAAGAAGTTGATGAAGGCGAAAACGTACTTCCAGTTTTTCAATCCAATTAGAGCTTCGTTGTGTAACACGGCGGACCCCCAAAAGAGGCTCACAGCACTTGCGCACAGCACTGTCGTCGCCGCGGTGTAAAAACCTGGGGGGATATTTCGCGAGATAATGATTATTGATCGCTACTTGTCGAGTATCCAGCAATGATGCGTGCTTGTTCCCTGACGAGCAGCCATATGGCGATAAGAGCGCCTTCAAGTAGGCCTTCGTAGGGGTGAGTGACGTCGGTAACACCGAGAGACACGAATGTGATGGTGAAGCTTGAAAGCGGCAGTAAAACGTATCTTTCATAATGCATAGGTCGATAAGGATCACCGTGTAGCTCACAATAGCAACTCCAGCAAAGGAGGCGGTCGTAGTGTAAGTGCAGTACATGTGGGACGGGTCAGCCAGAACAGGACAGATGATATGGCTGAGGGAAGACTCTTCGTTGGTCCTTCGGGGAACGAGTTCCTTCACATGAGGAGCCATAGATGGGCGTGTTCCAAAAGGGATGCCTTTGAGGCTTCCCTCTGGTCTTGGAACATACATTATTTCCTACCGAATTGCCTATAGCTCGGAACCTGTTCCGTATTAGCAACACTCTGTGAACACCGGCGAACACACGTGCGTGAGAGTAGCTGAATTCCTGCCTCGATGTCTCCCAGTGGAGTGTGCTAATATAACCGCGGTTACAAGATAATACCACTCACCAAACGGCTTCGATTATTCTTCTAATACGAGGAGTTTAAGGAGCATTCTTGTCGGCTTAGTGTCTGGCCGTTCTGACCTCCTGTTCACGTAAACTAAGCCCTCGTGTAGAAGTCATGCCAGCCCCACTCGGCTTTGTTTGAGAATTCTCCCACCGAATCGTTACGGAAGATATTCTCTTCAGTGCTTGGTTATATATCCGTGAAATTTCATCATTTCCCTGGCCAATGCTACGTTTGTAGTATGCATTCACGACCTCACGGACGAACTCAACGATCTTTGGAAAAGCATCATCCTCACTCAAGGTTGTGACAGCTAGATGTGCAGCAATGGCTTCCACATTGTCGATTCCCATCGGTACTGTTGTTATCACGAGATGGAGACTCGAAGGAAGTAGTTCGATAACGCAGGGCAGATGTGTTCGCCAATGCTTCCACTGCATTTCAACTGGGTCTTCATCCGTAAGAATTTCCGTACCGATTTCGCTGACTCGATGACTGTCACAATCCAAGCTGTTGCGTGCAGTGCGCTGTGGTACACTGTACTGAGGAGTATGAAGGCGTCCAGGAGCCAGAAGGGCACGCGCGCCACGAAATTGCGGAGCAAGCCGTATCTGACGGAGCTCTCCGAGATTCCCAAATGTTCGTGTGTTAACCGAGTTGTGAAGCTTTCCTGTTTCTTTCGTTTTCCGCTTTTTGCGGCCTTAATGATGGAGAGTATCGCGGCGAATGTCAGCGCGGATATCATTTTATTGGAAAAGCGAAACTACAGAAAAACTATGAACTAAGTTCCGGGGATTATTTCCTGAATTTTCCAAGGAAAACCTTGCCTTTACAACCTCTAGGTTTGGACACAATTCGATCATAACGAAGTCCGGAAGCGACACAACGAAGCTGACCAGTTGCGCAAATCATCGAGAGTCATTTCGGTAGACTCGGAAAGAAAATAGTATCGTGGCTACTTGAAGGTCCTATGCTATCCAAACCGAGTTTTGTAATTCCTCATACCTCGTAATTGCCAAGTCCGAGAAAGCCCTTAAAAGTCGCCTTCCTATACGGTATAACCAAGATACTTTCAAACGCCAAAGGCCACGTCTGAGCGATCATTAGGAGGTTTTAATCATTATGAAGCTGCTGCTCATCCTTCTATTGAATGAACAAGCGACTCTTAAGGACTCTAACTTGGACAAATTCAGCAGGACAAACTTGCGGAGAGTACTAGAATGATCAAGCCTCGAACGCAGCACTAATGCCACCAAGGCGTAGAGGACTAATGCTGCTAAGGAAGGTTACTGATAGGATCCTACTAATCGTAGGCTACTATACAGTACACGTGTGCCTTTTGTTTGTTTTTAAGGGCGCAAGTTCAATGTATTCCCGGGCAGACAGGATGTGCCAATAATAGAGTATTGAAAGACTTCTCCCTTGACTGACAGACAAGCGCGGAGAATTTGTGGAGTCATGAAGGCTCGTGAGAGACGGACTGCGTACAAGTCTTGTACGCATTGTCTCTTGTACTAAGAGACAATTCCGTAACGAGGGAAAATCTTCCGGAAAATCCGGGGATTTGATGCATCGCTCCGCCGAGATCTTGTTGCACGTTTCGACATTTTTGTCTATTTCGTGACGTTCATGGTGTCACAGGGATTCGTGCATTCTAATTGCGCAATAGGATCCGTAAGGTCATCGAATGGAAATGATTTGGCAAGGAACTATATCTTTATTCTCAGTCTAGCTAGCGGCACAAAAGCCGTTGAAAGCAGATCTTTTCAACATCGCAGATGCACGGTTAACCTCAAAGATTTTCCAAACTTAAAAATCAGCCCCGAGCTGTCACCAGAATAGAGCTATTACGGGCGCCCATTACGTTATCATATTACGCCATCGCCAAGTGGATCGTTCTGGCTCTTTCGACAGCAGTGAAAGATACGCTAGTGATTGAGGATCCTCTCTAGCCTGGAATTGATGATGCATTGAAGCACCCCCCAATTGTGCTGAATGCTGATGTTTACACTAGGCTAGGCGGTTGGTGGTATTGTTCAATTCGGGGGGACTGTCCGAGACCGTCTAATTCCTTAGTATTTGGGGTAAGAGTGGAAGTCTTGGCTTTGTTGTATATCTGACTGTAATTCGGTTACTCTTTGCCTCGTCCGCTTCCGAATGGATTCTTGAATGTTATTTGATATTAATATAACTATCTCAGTTTGGCCGTTTGATGTTATTATTAATATTGCTCTCACTTATCGCTTTCAGATTTTGTTTCAAGTTTTATCTAGTTGCCCATCTCTTCAAAAGAAATTATTATGACGTCCACCACAACCTCGCCAATCGAAGATACATTGTTCAACTCTAAAGAAGACTCCTCGTATGGCGTCGATCTCACCACTACAAGTAACAGCGACATCGACCACTTGCCGGTATCTGTCTTTGGTTCCGAGCCTCCTGGAACTCCTCCTGTGAACCCGGAAATTGCCCCCCCTGGGCTGCCCCATGGTTTTTCCTCCGTCACTTCGGAAAGTGATACGGAGCCAGCACAAGTAAGTTGTTTTATTTCTTCTGTATGGTATTATTGTCCAGGTCTATATCGGCACGGATGTGCTTACGGTACAGTTGCCTAAAGGTGTCCTACTAGCGATGAGTCTAGCTCGAGGGGAAGACCACGGTGAGTGTCGTCAATCAATTATTATTATTATTTTTGTATCTGTATCGTCGTTGATAACAGTTTCGCTACTTTTTCTTATAAGCGTTGTCTTTGTTGAACTTGAAGTCTTATTGCTTCCTTGTTGACGTTGCGAATGTGTCACGAACATTTGTGTTGTTTGATTCTTGGCAGTTTAGTGAATGAATCTGTTTTCCTTTTGACGATATTATTATCGACTTGTGATGTTGAAAAATGCTGAGTCTTTGTGGAAAGTAATTTCGCGAGAATATTTTACTGGTATTTGGTATAAACTGCAAATTAATCGGATGTATTATTCTTGTCGGTTTCAGGCAGTTTGTCGGCCCCGTATAGTATTGATGAAATTAACGCTGCGTCGATGCTCGTCCAAGAATTAACAAGAAGTGCTGGTCAAGTGGATTTCGGTGATCTTTTCGCTGGCCATGAAGACTCTATACCGTATATTGATGAGAGGAAGGAAAGTCCACGTGATAGAGCACCAAGCATCAATGTAAGATGTAAGCTATTTTGTATCTTGTAAGCTTCAACCTTAGATACATCATGAGGATCCCTTTTCTTCCCCATCTACTATGACCTATTCCATCCCAAGCAGCAGTAGCAGCAATCGTTCTGTCACCCTCGGTCCCGCTCCAGCGAAGGTTTCCTCGATGATTGATACCTCGGCGATCGATCGATACACCAACGGTCTACTCGGTGATGCTCCCTCCCCGAAATTCAATGCTGGCTCTGTTAATGGTGAGTATTCATATAATTGGGTTTAGCTTATCTTTATGGTTACTGAAGTGCTCCTGTCTATTTGTTCTTTTACGTCAGGTGTTTCCAATGGTAGTTTGCAGTTGCCTGGCTCCGGTGAAACTAGCGTTCGTGGTGGTCAGCAGCGACAGCGGAGATCTTCCTCTAGTAAGTCGGTTGCAATTTTCTGTTTATTCTATCTTGATACGGATGTTAGCAATCTCTCGCTTTTGCCATATTGCTGTTTATATGATAATATTTTGTATATAATAATTATTATAAAAATATAATACTATTTGCATTATATATTCTTCTATTTTGATAATAATTCGTATGAAATTATTATCGTTAGTGATTTTCTCTTACGTCATTTTCGGCTATGCCTTTGGTGGTCGGCCCTTCTATCTCCTCTAGTTCATAGGAGCATCCCTTTATATCGATATGTAATAATATATTGCACCGTAATATTTCATAGTAGATCGAATTCTCGTATGGATATGAATCCGTACCAGTATTCTTTCCAATTTCTGTATTGTTATAATAGTTGCGATTTCTCAGGTTTTGAATTCGAGCGTCGTTCCACAGCAACATCAGCTAACGGCGGTAGTCCTGTTTCCGATGTACCGAGAATGTGTCGAGATGCGAAGGGTTCAGGTGAGATCATTTTATCATCTGGTTGTATCCGGAAATCATTTACCTGGTTGTATCCGGAAATCGTTTTGTGTCTTCCTATCGATCAAGTGACGGTTCCATAATGTACCTCAGTACTCGCTGGTTCAAGGGTTATGTTTTTCGTGGTTAAATTGTTGAAGTTCGTATGGTTACGCTCGATCATCTAAGTGTCGTAAATTTCGTATTAGTTCTGTCTATATTGGTATTATCTCTGGGCGCCGCTATGGTCGACTGAATAATATATTTTTTTATTTAGATGTTAATGCTGCCTTTTTCAGCTCGGTTACAGGAGTATATGGATAATGCCACCCCAGAGGAGTGTTCTATTATAATTAGGGAGCAATTAGCTCCAAATGTCGTACCATTATCAATGCACACTCATGGATGCCGAGTCATACAGAAGGCTATCGAGGTAATGATATGATTATTATTATTCCGTATTATATAATAACGTGTGGAATTGAAATTTAATCACTATTCGGGTGTAGTAGTTTTATTATCGCTTTTCAGTGGTACAAGAAATAATCACATCTCGAAAATTGGTAATAAATTCAAAATTCAAATTTAGAGTGGATCATCTTATAACATCTTATTTAGTTTTATGTATGTGTGATGGGTTTGTTATTATCGTGATTGTTCTCTTTACCTTGGTGTCTCTTCAATAACGCTTCACTGAGGATCTGCTGAAAGTTCTGCTCTTTCGATTATCCGTATCAATATTGTATTTTCGTCGATTCGGTCCATTTCTCTCGAATCAATCGGTTTGTATCGAAAATCTTTCCTTTTGTTTCTGCTTAAAGTCAACGTCTTGTTCAGGTTGGTTCTGTCGAAGATTGTCGTTTCCTAGCCGCTGGCACCGGTCCCAATGTGATAGAGCTGTGCGCTGATGTTAATGGCAATCATGTTATGCAAAAGTTCATAGAGTGTCTACCGAGCGAGGAGGTGCAGTTTATTGTTGACGCCCTCGTGGGGAAGGACGATGCTACAAGTAAAGTGAGTAACGGTAGGGAAAATGTTAGATTTTCATTTAGTGGGAAATGGTAAATCTAACAGGAGTTGTCTCCGGCTATTGCCTAGCGCGCCGGCAAACAATAGTTTTTTTTTTTACCGTTGTCGTTCGGGCCTGGTGGCAAGCAGCTTGGAGATGTATTGATAATAATATTTTGCGTGTATCTGTTTCATTAGTGACATCGCTTTCATGAGTAATTTTTTTCACACTTGAGAGCCTCTTCGCGATTCGCTGTCAGTTGTTGTTGTTATTTTTAGTCGGCCCACACTGCCTCCCATGTCCTTCGTTTGTCGGTCCACTGCTATGGTTGTCGAGTGCTTCAGAGGTTGCTTCAAAAGTGTGATATGGCTCAGAAGCAACCTATACTAGATGCTGTCGTCTATGGGGTAAGTAGATCGTCAGCAGGGCAATGCCTATCCGTATTCCATATACCTATTTCGGAGTTATTATATTTTTTTATATCATTTTTCTATTTATAGTTACTTCTCAGAGTTACTGTTGGCGCTTCTCGACAAAATAATAAATTCCGTTAGTTTCAATTTTCCCTGTATTTTCTATATTTTTCTTATGCGCTCATTTTGGCTACTAATTGCATACGAAAATCTTATATGTTTCTCCTAACCCGCTTCCCAATGCGTATTAGTTCATTCACTGTAAATAGTTATAATTAAGATTGGATCAAATTTGATTTCATGCCTTTTCTGTTACCACCTTGTATTTACCCGCAGCTCTACTTCATTCTTGAATGTCTTATTGTTGCCTACCATTATCTGTTTCGCTCCTTTCAGACCACCGATGACTCGGAGCGCCATATGTTAGTGAATGATCAGTTCGGCAATTATGTCGTGCAACATTCTATTCAGTTTGGCCGTCCTGAGGACAGGCATCTGATTGCACAGGTGAGCATTATTGGAAAATTATTTATCGCTAGTCACGTTTTTTTATTTTGTGATTGGGTTGTTTTTTTCCATCGTTTTTGTGTGTATTGTTATTATTATGTTAAAAAGTAGTGTGAGGTGACGAAAGTGTAATTCAATTTTCGTACCGTAGAAATATTCATAGTTGTACGTAGGAATGTATAATTCATAATATTGTAAGCAATTAAATACTTAATTTTGTAATATAGAATTCATTTATATAACACGTTAGATTAGTTATTTTCGCCTTGACCAAATTTACCATTTATCTGCTTTGTAAATGTTACACTGCATTGAAGTTTTTCCTTCCTCAGGAGTTCCTTCTCCCGTTCGTTGGCGAGCTATGCTCCAACAAATTCGGCTCGAATGTTGTCGAGAAATCTCTCGAGTGTTGCGATATTGATGACAAGCGAGCTCTAGTGAGAGGTAACAGATGAGGACGTTTCGATTGCCACTCAGTTTTTGCCTTCAGCTTTGTTGACTCCTGCGACACCTGGTGTGCCAGCATCGTGCCCGATTGTTAGTATGATGAAAGATAGGTATGCTAATTATGTTGTGGGAAGGATACTTAGTCACGATGAGAAGGAAATGCCAGAAGTTAAAGTTGTTAGAAGATTGGTAGAGGACAATGTTGAGGTAGGAGTTGTTACTGGGATTAGCTTATCGAACTGGTATTAGTGTCGTACTAGTTATTGATTTATATCTGCACTTAATATGCAATTTGTGAATATTGATAATAATTAATGAATACTTTATATTGGTATTGGTGGAAAGCAGTCTATATACAGTTTATGTTATGTTATAATAGTATTTCATATTTATCGTTGAGGGTGTAATTCTATTTTCTTTACAACATTGCGATCGGCAAGTAAATATCCAAGCTTCAGTAGGAAGGTTGGATACCTTTCTAAATGTTCTTCATTGCCCTTTACTCGTTTTTACTTTCGTGAGTTGCAAACCTTGCGACTTTGATCGTAGCAAAATGAGTTTCCCTTTTATATGTATAATATAGATATAATTAATAGATTATATATAATAATATTAATTAATAGAATAAATAATATATTATTATCTAAATACCAGACGTTTTCTTATCTCGATTATCAGGTCTTGAAGAAGTTCACTTACGGTTGGTATATGATCGAGAAGCTCCAGCGTGCCGGCAGGATTAATGTGCCCTCCCTCGGTAAAGCCCCTCCGCCTCCTCCGAAGTCGGGCTTGTCGGTGCCCAACAACAACCGGCGTAGAGCTAGTTCAAGCGCGTATAGCAGCTTTACCGATGCTAGCTTTTCCGGAAGTCAACAGCACCGACGTCGGCGATCGAGTTTGGCCACAAGTCCGCATGTTGATGCCGGAGCGTGATTTAGAGGTTATGATTTTTTTAAGTAGGTTGTTGTTTGCAGCATAGGTCAATCTCGTCGTCGTTGTCGTCGATTTTTCTTATCTTATATGTACTTGGCCACCGTGTTTGTCTAGGCTCTTTACTTTCCTCCTTTCTGAAGGCTATTAATTGATTTGTGGTGGCATCGTTGGAGAATAGGTGTCGTGACCGGGTGTCGAACCCGGGACCTATAATGTCGCCATCGACTTGCAGTAGTACTGTTCTATGTGTTTCTATCTATCGTCGTTGCAGCATCACTTGTTGTTTATTATGTATCTATCTAGTATGTCGATAAGTGAGTAATGTTCCATAACGGCGTTAGTGGTTACAGCTAGAGGTGTCAGAATAATAATGACAATGATGAGATTCCATTTGAGTATGATGGTGGTGGCTTGGTAGTTTCCGTATATGTTATCGTTGTGGCGTAATTCTAATAGAAAGCTGTTGTTGTTCATCTAAACAGCGATGGCTCGTCGCTTCCTGTTATCAATTTCTTCTACACTACTACTGCCGCTGCTGCTGCTTCGGTGGTTCTATCCTGGTGTAAGTTGCTGAAATATAGGCATCATTTTTATAGTTTCATTATTACGTCAATTGTTGGGTTTTCGGGTTTCAGTGGGTCTGGTAATGTCGGTCGGTATGATAGTATTAACCACAATCTGTCAAATATAAATCACGGGTTTGTAGGTCGTCGGGTTCTACTTTTGGCAAAACCCGTTATTGGAATAGTTGAACGGCGGCTGAGCATTATTGTTAAGCTATCCAATAGTACTATACTTCTTCCTATGTTTATCGGATGATGGTAGGGGCGATGCCATGACCGTGCGGAAAGTAAGGTGTTATTTACCCTGCTTGATTTGTGCATGCGTGCAGCTGCACGCATGCGCACACTCGTAAAATGTGGCATTACGATATTATGAAATTATGGTTGGTTGGATCATTGAGGATTTAAGGCTCTGTCGTGGTTGCTTGGGGGGACAGATGACACAAAGTTACGGGGCACGTAGTCGGGAACGTTGCAGTGTATCGTTTTAAATGACCGAGGATGATAAAGAATCTAAAGATGCTACTGCGGAAGTTGCACAATTGGAGCCAATTGTAACTTATTCGCATGTGGTTGGCTATCTTACTGTAACGGGCGAACCATTGGACTTCTCATTCAAGGATTTGGGTTGCTGTGAAGGTGAGATTATATAATTACTATACTGTATATACTATTATATAATATTGTATTACTAATCACTTTATTTATTGGGAATTTCTGAGGAAAATTTAGAAATTTTTTTCCCGAAAAATTATTTTTAGGTTGTGGAGGTAATAGGGAAAATTGAAGTTGAATATCTATAAGATAATTTTCCGTTATCTCTACCTAAATCCGTTATCGCTATCTCTATCATAAAGGCTAATAATATGTATAGTAAGGAAAGCTCTGGAGGCGAGCGGCGGGAAATTTCCGTAAATACATAGATTATAAAATGTGGGAAATGCCTACTTCAATCGACTATCGATGTCGGATTGCTTTCCCGAAGCGCTATTGCATAAGCTGAAGAGGTCGATGCCAGAACGTCATGAATGTCAGAGCGATCTTCCACGAAGATATATTTTCTAAATTTCTAATTTTTTCATTCGGGCATTATTTCAGATCTGGTTCAAGAGCTGCCTCGAAGTGGCACTAGAATCCCGAGAGTCATTGTTGAAAAACCAAAGCTGGACGAGGATGAAGATGACTTCTTCGCCAGCAGAAGCGCGCCGCAGCCAGCACCGATAGCCATCCCGGAATATAGCTCGAACGAGGGCGGCACTGATGAGGGAGCGGAGAATGAAAGTGAAGAGGGGGATGAGGAAGATATTGGTAATAAGAAGGAACTTATAGAATCGGTACTTTTTATTTTTTTCAAATTGGTGCTGCTGGTAGAAATGGACAGCCGTTTATTTCGCGAACGTCTATCGTTGGAGAGTTGATAGGAGATGCAAAATCTAATGCTTCTTTTTGTGTAGTCTTTTTTGTAGTGTTGGTAGTAATTCTCCGGATAAGAATAGAGTTGTTAGATTAATATGGACTTTTTTCTGGTTTGAGAACGACTGAGAGATGCAAAATTGAACGTCCTTTTTCCATGGTCTTGTCGTTTCTTGTACATTTTTTATCGTTTTTTCCATCAGAAACGAGCGAGGAAAGCACCCCAGAGTTGCCGGTAGCAAGTTTGATGGTGGAGGAGGAATTCGAGGAGGCCGCTCCCACTGTGGTCTGTGATACACCTGTATTTTTAACGCGGCCGATTACAGTTTATCTCAAGTTGAATAATAACACGTTGAAATCTTTGGCGGGGTTCTCGAGCGCGCTTGAAGCTGTGATGGTGAGCTTTAGGGAAAGGTAATAAATGGGGAGAGAGGACTCATAATAGCGATTTGTATAGTAGTGATGTAGAGTAGTGGCGATTAAATATAATGGTGATGGATGAGGGAAATATTGGATAATCGACTTGGCAAATTAAGGGGGAATAGAGAAAAAACTGTAAAGCAAGAAACTTAAGGGAACTAAGAAATCTATGGGTTATGTCGATACACATGAAAAATGGGATATAACCGAGGGGGAATGATATGAATTCGCAAGAATAATTCTGTGTAGCTTCCGAATTGAAAATAAGGGATTTGACTTCCAGTAAGTCTACATGACTGGAATGAAATATGGTTCAACATCTTTGTCAGGTGGAGATAGAATTTCAGTGTAAAAAGCGCCCATGGAATTTCAGTGTGAAAAGCGCGCATGGAATTTCAGTGTAAAAAGCGCCCATGGAATTTCAGTGTAAAAAGCGCCCATGGAATTTCAGTGTGAAAAGCGCCCATGGAATTTCAGTGTGAAAAGCGCCCATGGAATTTCAGTGTGAAAAGCACGCATGGATTTTTTTACCACTCGGACGACGTATTAGGGTTATTATAAATAGTTAATGGGACTGGTAAACTTTTTGGGATGAGGTTATAACTAAACATGACATCTTTTTCGTTTAATATTTATAGTGTTAGCTTGGTTTAGTATACAGAAAAGGTAAGCACGTTAACCGTTAACGATTCGTTGAACAAGTGATGCTCCCGAGACTTGGGGGACAGTTTGCAAAGTTCGGCATTACTGCTGGAACTTGGGCAATAAAATAGGCTTTAGTATCCAGTTGTGTGTAGTCTCTGTATTTTTAGGTTACAAATTTTGGACTTATCGTTTAATAATTTGACTAGGGTAGATCGAGAGCTGCTGGAGTGTCCTAATTTACAGGCACTCTATTTACATGGCAATTGTATTGGAAAGTAACAAGGGGAGGATTTAGTGGCGCGCAAGAAAATGGCGAGTAGAATCAGTATTGTGTTGTATATTTCCTGCGCTTCGTTCACTAAGATCGTCGAAGAATATGGATGTGGTTTTAGCTACTGCGACGTAAGCTCGATTAGGTTAAAATTGGGAACATTGGGAACTGAGGTTTGGTAATGAATTGCAGCTCATGAAAGGCGACGAGTGTTTCTCGCGTAGCTACGACCAGCTGGTGGAACTGATACAGTATAGGCCTGTGGTCGAATGTGAATTACTAAGCTGTTGTAATTCGTTCTGCGGGCACCGAGGCAATTATTTGGGTTTTGGGGTTCCGGGTTTTAATTTCCGGTTGTTAGTAGTATTTGATGTTTTAGGTTATCCTCGTTTGTGAAGCTACAACGATTACCTAAATTACGTTCATTAACAGCTAATGGCAATCCGGTGGAGGGTCGTGGGAAAATGTATAGGCTTTATATAGTGGGAGCGCTGACGCAATCTGAGGGTAAGATATGGTCATGAGAATTGGGGCGCGCAAGAAATGTTGTTTCAGAATCTGGATGCCTGTGTAAGTTGAAGTCATTCGACCATAGTGTTATTACGGAGGATGAGCTGTCGGTGGCTCAGGGATGGTAAGCGTATCTTTGCTTCATGCGTACATTTCACAGATTCTCGAATTGTGTCGTATTGAGAGAATCTTAGCTTGAAGCGTGCATTTAGGTATGTTGGTCATCTACATCGAGAGAAGTTGCTCAAGGAGCGTCTTGAGCTTTTGCGAGATCAGCAAGGCATGTGAATTCAAAACCCGTCCAGTTGTGTTACTTGTCCCCATTTCATTCGCTGTTGTGTTACTTGTATTCTCGCAGTGTCTTCTTGACTATGATATATCTTACTTATATGGGGGATAAAATACACGTATTTTTATTAGGAACAATTAATTGATTAATTTGCTTAGTTATCGAATAAAGGCCCGAGTTACTGTTATTGTAGTCGCCTTGTCAATTTTAGCTCCACCATTCCGCTTTCGTGTGGCAGCTGACCGTCAATCTCCTACCTCGCAGCAGGATGATGAGGAGGAGTGCGGCTTGTGACTTTGTTTAGCGCTATATTGTACTGCAGTATTCGTGATAATCAACTATTCGATTTAGTTATATTATTATGGATGATTTATTATAATATTATTATTAATATTTATTTGTAGATATTATATTGTTTATTGGTCAGTTTCATTTCCACTATGTCTGGTGAAGTCGAGGATGCAGTAGTGTTACCTGATTTCAATGCATCGGTGACAAGTGAATCAACCGAATGCTCGGTGGACCTGCTTTGGTCTGTTGTTAAGTCATTCATCACAAAACCTGGGTGAGATTGATAGTTATTACGTTTCCCTTTATTACGGCTTTTCACAACGTATCGATTCTGAGTAATGTTTTTCCGAAGGAGCGTTATAACTTACAGAGATACAAAGCCTGCTAGTTTATTAATAAAAGGCGAAGTGAAACGTCTATTGAAAGGCTTATTAAAACCTACTAGCATTTCAATAAAAGTCTATTAAAAGGCATATTAAACGGCCATACAGTTTTATAAGGTTGTTGTTCGTCAGGCTATTTGATCCAGATATATTCGAAGAGTATCTAATTATCAAGAATAAAAGCAAGGTGAGCTTATTGACTGTATAAGCAATGGGGAAGTGTATGTTTGGCATTTTCCTTTTGTGTCTTGCTGTTGTCCCCTTATTCCCCTGTAGCCTTTTATTTTCCGACAAGTCCTGGCAGGGCGGTATAACTACTAGCTATCATCATTTCACTGTTGCTCCGATCTCCTACAGTTCCGCTATATGCTCTTCTTCTCTTTAGGTCGATTGGTATTTACCATCGACAGTGCGTATGCGTCCTCATTTACCAGTCAAGAGAGGCGAGTATAATGTTGAGATAGTCGACCAGGAAATGACTGTCAAGCTGTCGAGCGAGGATGGTGGGTTGATAGAGGGAAAAGATAATCGCAATGAAAGATTAAATAACGTCCGCTTCTAAGTCTAACTCGGGGAGCTTAATGGACATTTCACTTGGCGGAAATTTGTTTACAAAAGACACCAATAAACTAAACCCCGTTCGAAATAATAGAACATCGTAATTTTTGAATAGTTCCTTTAATTTAAGAAGTTTGTTGACGTTAAATCTTTCTTAAGCTTTAACGTTAAGTTAACCCTAACCCGTTAGCTTAACTTAACGTTTGTTGACGTTAAATCTTTGTTAAGCTTTAACGTTAAGTTAACCCTAACCCGTTAGCTTAACTTAACGTTTGTTGACGTTAAATCTTTGTTAA
>JAAPAO010000322.1:0-19105 GCA_013115145.1 Perkinsus chesapeaki | reverse complement strand
GTATTTTATTAATGTTGTATAATAGAAATATATTTTATTAATGTTATATAATAGAAATGTATTTTATTAATGTTATATAATAGAAATGTATTTTATTAATGTTATATAATAGAAATGTATTTTGTTAATGTTATATAATAGAAATGTATTTTGTTAATGTTATATAATTCTATGCCTTTGACTCATCTTTAAAGTGCTTGATAATAGCCGGAAGTCTTCTAGTATTTAGTTGATGAAATGGAGGGCCCTTTGACATTCATGTTGTTCCGTGCTGTAAAATGGCCATAGCTGCTGTCGTGAAGTATATATAGGATTACAGTACTCGGTGATAATGCTAGAAGTTAATGCTTGGTTTCAGCTAAATGAATGTTGGCCTCGAAATGGGCGGCCTGCTCTCTGCTATTTTCTGGTATCACGGTCCGGATGGATACTTTCGCGATTAATCTACCGTGTCGTCATAGAGGAGTATTTATTGTTCATTTCATGGTGCCTCTCTTGCCACTAGGGCGACTTTTCGAGAAATTGTTTTCAATTGGATGAGAAATATTTTCCGAATTTTTTGTATTGGCGATAGGAATTCTGAATAAAACATTCTCATCTGAGTCGGGACGATGAGTTGGTTAGCATTGCTCCTCCCAGGTACGCCTCTTATATGGTTGAGGGAGTAAAGGTCCCTCCACTACTACTGGGCGAAGATGATATTGCAAAGCAAGTTCTGTCAAGTCTTGTTAGTAGAAGGCGCACCGCGGAGGCCGCGTTACCGGCCAACGTGCACATCATGAGTCTGCCAGCGTTCCCTACACTTGGCGCGGAATATACGCATCGAGATGGTCAACTTAGGGGGCCTACAGCTGATAGTATTATGGTTCCTGATGACGTTATTACACCGCATGTTCGGTTCCAGACGCTGACTAAGTCAGTTAGAGCTAGGAAGGGAGCAAAGGTGATACTGTAGGGGGATATACTAGTGTTGGTGTTCACTATAACTGAACCGTTAGGCGCTGGAAGTGGCATGTTCATGATATTCAGGGTTATATAACTCAGCTGTTATTACTTACTTTATAGGGTACTTTAGTTACATTACTTTTTATTACTGATCATCATATTACCCGGCAATAGTTCATATTGCGAGGAGTTTAGGATAGTCCTTCTCAGTTACGTAGAACAAATTGTCTTCAGATCCCCCGGTTTAATTGTCTCTGATTCATTGTTAGAAATGCCCCCTTTTTTATACTCCACATCGCTTGCGTAATTTTTATAGACCGCCTGATGAATACACAAGCAGTTCGCTAACGATTGTTTAGCGATCTCAACAATGCATCCCGTAGCACTTCCTTTCCTTACTTTATTGGGAAATGCTCTGCATTTTCCATATCATCGTCTTGTTGTCCAGGTCGCAATAGCACCTCCTCTATATAAGGATGTTAACACTATCTCAACTGGTACTATAGACTTCGATCCATCTACGACTGCTTGGGAGCTCAAGGAGACTGGGCTGGATAAAACTAGGAACCCTTTGAAGGATAGAGTTTATCTAGATGCTACTGTGTTTGGCTTCGGCCAGTGTTGTTTACAGGTAAGGTGTGGCGGCCATACAGTTTATGTCGAGTGTTCTCATAATCGATCGCGTGATCGATATCTACTTAGATGGAAAATCAAAAACATTTACGCTGGGCTTTCTCGTTATATCAGTTATACGCGCCAGTTCCTTTCGTTATTTAGTGCACGTTTGAAGCACCATCCCTCCCAGCAGCCCGAATCCTCCATGACCAGATGTGCGTTTTAGCACCTCTCTTTTTAGCCCTCAGTGCGGCGGCTCCATTCCAAAGAGGTGAGCATCGATTCAGAGGCTTTATTGGGAGTTGAGGGGTTTCGGGCTGGGATACTTTCGCATTCAAACGGCGAGAAATGCAACTTTTATTAATTGAGGGAGCTCCATTGCGTGCTGTCTCCTTGTATTATAACTAATAATGAAAATAAAGTGCCGTAAGAGTACTGCTGAACAGCTGTAGAGCTAATACTACCTGCGAACTAGCAGCACTGAATGATTGTGCTATTCTGCTCAATTTTTTTGAAAATTGAATTTGTACAACTTGTAGTGGCTCGCATTGTTTGCCTCGTAGCTGACTGTTGGGTGAGTTTTACTCACTGTGCCGAATGATACTAGTTGCACTGTAATTGCATTATATAATGCTACGGTACATATTTAGGAGGGTTCGTGAATTTTGGACTTGCTCGATTTAGGTATGGTAACGGATGTTGATGCTCGTTATGAGCTTCTATCACAATGTGTTGATGATAGAACAATAGAGGAGGCTGACCCTAAGAATCCAGAGTACAAGCAGCAAGGGAGGATGCCTGAGACTATACATAGGTAGCTAGGTGAGGTATCTTATCTGGGAAAGCTCATCATAGGAGTTCCGACTAGTCAAAGTCGACTTTGTGCCAGTACCAGGGATATTAGTGAGCATGTTGTTGGACACGTTCGGAAACCCCGAGTCACTCGGGGTTTCGGAACGCTTTGGCTTGCGCGCCAGGCGTGCATGTGCAGTACAAGTAAGGTACTGCCCATGAGTTGTGGTTCCACATGAGTGGTAAAAGAATGTTATTTTGGTACTACCAAATTGGTAGTGTTTGTACAACGAAAGCCTCGCGGCATTGCTCACGGCCACACAACCGCTATGCGGCCAGCTGGGGGGTTGGTGGTAGGCCGTACCGCTACACGGTGTCAGAGTCCGCCGGGCGGACTCCGCCCCCACCAACGACCAGGCCAACCAGTCGTTTACGCCTCCTCGTACAGCGCCTCGTGCTACGCGTGGATTCGCAGGGAGCTAGGCGCGCAGTGACTTCCCTCAGGATAAATGGTGGCTACCCTGAGTTGGTTGATATGTTGAACAAACTCATCTTAGCTATCGATTGCGATGAAGTGAGCGGGTGTGCTTTGACCATGGTAGAAGATGATACCTATTCACCGACACTCACTGTTGAGGGAGCCAGGACGGCTGAGACGCTTAAACAGGCTGCTGCACTGAATCGTATCTCCAATACGAAAGACTTCAGAGACTTTGTAACGCGTCGTATCAGCGCGTGTCAGGGTAGAATGCCAGAGCGGATTAAGCTAGATACTGCCATAAATGAGTTCAGTATCGGTCTATATTACATACCCGCACCTGAGAAGGAGGCAGATAAGACCGCTCTACTGGCAAGGCTGCACGCTTTCACTTCGGCCGAGGAGGTGGCCAACTTTCTGAAAGAGGCGCAAGGTTTTGTGTTTGAGATTCTGCCTTACAAGCCCGATGGCAAAGATATCGATTTGGGAGTTTATTTCGTGGCCAATTGCATCTTGGCTGATCTGGCAGAAATGGAACTGACATCATCCACTGAACCGGCCATGGATGCTGCTCTTGGGATTGCCTCGTGCGCCGCCGTTGGTCTTCTGGAGAAGCAGGCCTTTCGCGCTGCGAAGTATAAGAAGGCCGAAGGTTCAGCTTATCTTCCATGCACCATACCACTATCTGCCATTGAGTCGGATGCGCCAGTACGCGGGGTTGCCAGAGTCATAACGGGCTTGATCTCATTCCTCAAATCCAACCACCACTCCAGCTCCTACAATCTGGAGAACGTATCGTGTAGGCTCATGAATGCTTTAGGAGTGACTACGCCTACGCGGCGTGGTCTACGCCTTCTTCTGTTGCTCCTAAGCCCACCCTACTGAAGAGCCTATCCCCTTGCTCTTGCCAGTAGTGGTCGATTTCACCACTAAAGAGGCAAGGAGGGGTAAAACGCTGAAAAGTGGGCTCGAAAGTATTATCAATAGGCAAACAAGAACTACTGCAACAACTAGTGAAGAACTATTTTTCATTTACAAGTTGAGTTGAATTTTTCTACCTATTCAACAAGGGGTTCTGCTGCTCTGTTACAGAACAACATAACGATGATCCAGCACTTCTATAGCGTCAAGGGCGGCCGTTTCACGTTGGCCTCGTACAGTATCAGTGATACTGCCCGCTTTAACCAGTTTCCACTAGGAACTGACTTGCTGACTTCATTATTAGTAATCCCTTGAGTCTTCGTCGTGCGCTTTCTTTGAGGGTGCGACAGTAGAGTTTTGCGCTGCTGCCAGTATCACGGCAGGTGATGGTGGCGCTCATAGGGGGCGAGCTGGGTTTACTGACCAGTGAAATCTTTAGAACTAATGTCAACCTTCAATCGGGTGATTTGTAATTTTCCTGTTTTTCTATCAGATATATCAGCACATGTGCTCCCGAGTCTATGTCTGATTTGGTGGTAGAACATAGAGAGGATCAGAAGCAGAAGTTGATGGAAGCAGGGATGGACGAGGTCTTTGCTGATTACTTTGCTTACATTTTTTACCGGTAAGAGCAGGTGAATATACATAGAGCAAATACTACGGTTTGAATAAGTCATCTTGGTATAAAGTATTAGGGTGATCTGATCATATGAAAATAAGTTACTTCGTATACAATGGAGATATATAAGATAGTTGATCCCGTGCTAAGTGCTTAAGGGTCCAGCATTTAGCTCGGGATGAACTAGACTTTAGCCTAAAGCCCCTGATCTTGTACTCTGTCTATTATGATCTCTTTTGGCCTCCCTTTCCTTGTAATACCACACCGTCCCGTCTGCTGGCTCGTAGCATTGTTGTTGTTGGTAGTGCTGCTGTTGTTTCAGAGATCCTATGATTATATTCCAAGAACGTATCCATCTCGATAATGAACATTCGATCGAGCATTTCGAGGGGATGCATTCGACTCATTGGACTATTGTAATGAACACTGGAGGGTATCTGCCTCACGCTGGCCTCCGTTATGTTCGCCCGACACTGTCGGGGGAAAAACTGTATTTTTTGGAAAAACAGAAAAATTCTGTTTTATTCGTCATATTTAATATGACAACCCAACTATGCTCTCCACGGACGGTCGTTCCGAGATGAAACTCGCACGCGTGAAATTTCTATGATGCAGAGGCCTTCCTTTGCCTTATGCTTATTTTTTATGCTTTAGGGATCGTGAACCACGACTCGTTATGAATCTATTAGTTATCTGTGTGTTATTTTGAACTTCAAAATGCATACTCTTTTTCCTCAGCAACTGAACGTATTGTGATTAGGTTCGTATCAAGCCCCCACCGGCCATGCAAGAGGATATCCATTGGAGAGTCGAGCTCCGCACGCCGGATGTTCAAATAACAGATTATGAGAATGCAGCCATAGTAACAGTGGCCACGTTGTTGGCTAGAGCTATCACTAGGAGGGCTGATGGACCTGATTGCTGTGCTGGTGGACAGGTACCAACGGGGAGAAGTATTTTTTATAGAGATCTTTGGTTAAAGACGTAGAAAGTTTTAAAGAAAACTTCCTAATTAATGAATTTATTTCATAAAATAATGTTGTCAATTTCAGCTTGATTTAATTTCACTCTTTGCATGTCCCTCTCATTTGGTAAGCCAATTTTATTGGTCCGAATCGGACAGTCCGATCGATATCTACAGATTGCGGCAATATGGCTTGGCTGAGGTCTTTTGTGTGAATCAGGTATCTGGTTTGATCCCAATTTCCAAGTTGAGAGAGAACATGCTTCGTTCGCAGCAGCGTGATGCGTTGCGGCATGGCAAATTCTGGTGGAATAATGATGGCAGTATTGTGGAGAGGTCAATGGAGGATATATGGTAATAATTTATAGGAATAAAATCAGCTCATTTCCGACTTGTTAAACTGGCAGTTCAATATACTGCTGTTATCTCACGAGACATTGCAATTTTAATAACCGTTGTTTAACTGTGTATTTGTATATACATCCTTACTTTTTATATAAGACTAAATATGCTAGTGCTAAAAGTAGTAGGTGGCATTGATATGGTTTATTAGGTGTTCCCCTGGTGGGCTGCTGGATGTATGTCGTAGTGAGCTTAAGAAGGTTATGGGCGAGGAGGCAGCTGATGCTTCACTAGATGCTGAGTTCATCAATTTTATAGAAGCAAGAATTCAGGGCAAGGTGAGAACGCATATTTTATTCAATTTGGCAGAGGTTGTTAATTTTGATGAAAATTATATTTCTGTAGCACCCTTTTGTAGCAGTCAAACTGTTGCTAGTAAAGGGATGAAAGTGAGGGTAGCTCGAGCACGGGTTCACGTGGGAGTGTATAGGGCTGCTCTCAGCAGGTGGTGGTGAAGTATAGATAGGCCTGTTGTCGATGTACTGCGGTGATATTAGGTATTGGTCGCTATAAATAATATTGATAAATAGTTACCTATGAATTGATCTCAATTTAATATATAAATAGACCATTAGTATTACTAATGTGTAATTTTATTACTGTAATATTATTACAGTAATAATACTGATACTAATATTAACTCTTAATTCGAACTAATATTAATATTATTATTAATAATATTAATATTAGTTCGAAATTCGAAGTTCCCTGTAAGCGGAAAAAACGTCATGTTACAGCGGAGCCGAAACGGAAAAGTGTGCCTTTCCATGCCTTCAGCGGAAAATTAGGAAAGCAATCAAATCGCACATGGCTCCTTATATAAGAGGCAGCCAGGAGAAATTACCTTTATATTTGGTAACGCAGGGTATTTAATTTGTACGTTACACGAGATAATGAGATATAACTGTCATCTACTTTCCCAAAACCGTGCTTGGAAACAGAACTTAGGGTTTACGTGCGTGTATTTTGAGGGTGTGCATGCGTGCTGCTATCGTGCTATTTGTGCGCGGTGTGTACGGGTGATTCTTAATCGCGGGAAAATCAACGCATGATATCATATCATGCGCATATAATTGATATGGGCGTACAGCGGAGGGATGCGGTTCGGCGGCGGAGCCGCCGAGTCGTAGCGGAAGTGGACCCAGGGTTCACTTCTGTACAAGTCTGTAGGGATCATGGGATCCTAGTATACGACGAAAGGCCTATGCAATCTACGTAGTTCACGCATTGGGAAAATGTCACTATAATTGGCCCATTCTATGGTTCAGGTTGTTACCGGCGCTCAATTCCTGAGAAGGAGATTAGCCAGTTCTCCAAACTATCATGACGATTCTGTTATCACTCCAGCGGCAGCCCGTGAGATCATGGAGCTCGTCATTAAGTTGGGTGAAGCGGAAACCTACGGCGATTTAAAAAGAATCGCGCCGGAGATGTTCGACTATTAAATGTCTTGTAGCTGTCGCTGTACTCGTGTTAAATACCATTATGATAGAAGGCGGAGCACAGCTAGAGGTGTCAGTAAAATACGGTCACCTTGGTGGATGATGCGATGAAGCCTTGTATAGCAAACGGCCTATATACGGTGCTTACGTTGATGGTCTCTGAGGCTTAGATAGCGGTAGTTGTTGAGCAGTTGAATGTGGCAGGAAAAGTGGGGTATAATTCGTGTTATTGTGTTTCACCTACCGAGCAAACTGGCCCGAAGAGTTTTCCAGCCTCTAGAACCTGTGCAGTTCAGTCCAGTTTGTGTCAAGTTACGGAAAGATTCCTTCTTATTTGGAAAAGGGTGATTTACACTTATCATTTTGAGCGGATTGAGAGGATGTGAAGGACGTGCCTTTCCTGTGTAGTTTTTATTGTGAATGGATTTAGCAATAAGGATCATATTGGTTTGTTTGGTTACCTTTATTGGTGCAATGGAGAGCGATGTAAACTGTACTCAGCTGGGCTTCGATCCAACTGTGTTAAGATGTGACAAATGCGTGAGATTAAGTAAGTGAAATGTCATAAGCATATCATATATACCGTCTGACCAAAAATTGTCCCGCTCCGACCTAAGATATGAAAGTGAGACTGGAAGCAGTTTCTAAGAAGGAAACGTTTGGCCGGCGGAATGCCTTCAGAAACCGTTGGATCTCTGGGGGTTCCATAGGTTGCTTTTATAGATATATTATAGGCTAGTTATTTTAGATAGTATTTAGCTTGTAGGTTAGTAATGCTTCACTGCTGCGGCAAGAGTCGTATTATTATTAAGTCACTCGTATACAAAAAGTCTCCTCCATTTATGAAAGCAACCCGTTACTGAAAAATCGCTATGAACCTCTGCTCAGTCACGAAAAACAGCCCCGAAATGCTGATCGAAATAGTTCAATATTTCGACTGTGCGCGATAGGTTCCACTTCTGCTCTTCAGGGCGAGGTCTCGAGCCGCAAGGTGAAGCGGAGCAAATAGAGGAGGAGTGTCGACAGTGCTGCAGTCTTGTAGACTCAGCAGCTGGTGAGAATGGCATATATTATAAAGCTGTAGGAGACCTCCAGCGGAGCGAAGCGTTGCATGTTTACCATCTTTAGGAATTGGTTACTACACCGGACGCTCTTATAGCTCAGCAGGATCTTAAGGACTTTGCTGAACGAAAATTGCCGAAGCTAAGACAACAAGGATATCAAATCACTGTTACGGTGAGCAAACTGCCTCGTGGGAAATATCGCACAGTGGTCGTCCATTCTACACCTTTTCCCGTGCAAGTTTGACAAATGTCCAAGCAAAAATGCCAATGTCTCTTCCAATAGCGTTAATACGTTTTCATGTTTGATATGAGTGGGAAATAGAGAATCCAAGTTTGGCAATGTGCATCCATATCGTGGCGCTGGGGCTTCGGTCTCCGAAATGATTGATACTTACGCACTGGGCGTTGTTGTGATAGAAGAGAGGTCCTTGTGCATGCGTACAGCGCAGTGAATAAGAAAATACGCGTTTATATTTCACATAGCCCACCTTGCAGCTGCAGTTTTACTCTCCCTGGGGGGTTACTGAGCCTCGGTAGATCAGTCAGTGTGACTCTGCAATGTGCTGGGTGATCAGTTATCTTGCACTATAAAGATATTAAATAATAATATCTATGAGATATATGAGTTATTGACCGCAATGTATTCGAAGGCGTAAAATCTTATGCGCCACTGTTATCTTAGCTCGCTCCACTATTGTTATTTTTTCAGCCCCGTCATTTCGTTCACACTGTCTTGGTCCTGACTAAGGTTGACAGCGATGAGGTGGACTATCTCGAGTATGAAGCCGCTGTAAGGGCGCGATTAATTTTTGCTCGCTCAGGGTCTTCAATTGGAAAACAGATGAGTTGGTGGAGTATATTGGGCTGAACCTTCGACGTAACACCACTTCCGCCGCGGGCGGGGTTTCTGCAGCCACTGACAGAGATGAGGAGCTATAACCTGTTTTTAACAGTATCCTTTTTTTAATGGCTCTTTGTTGTGTTACGGGCAGTCGGAGCGGTAAAGCCTTCTCTTTGTGAAAGTTTCTTTGCACGGATGTTCTATGAGTAGGAGATTACGCCAATTGGTTGCAATTGTCGGTTTTTCTATCAGAACTGACCTGCGCAGCAGAGCGGGCTCATCGCTTTTTCTACACCCTGTGGTGGTCGCCTTCGCCTTCACTTTTCTCACTTGTATAATATCTGGTGTTCACGTTATAAAGCATTGGCGGGCAGCCAAGAGGTTTGGGGACAAGCAGTATCGTGGATTGGTCTGCAGGTGCGAGCTGCTGACCACTCTCCTCTATTCCCGTTCACCATCTCCTAACTCTACACCGTAGAATCTTGGACATTCAGCGAATTGATCCTGGAACCTTTGAGTATGTTGTTCGAATTCTTCTGTGACCGTAACTGCAAAAGAAACTCAATTAACCATGAAAGTCTCATTGATGGCCAACCTCAGAGTTGGTTATTGAGTAGTAGCATTTGAGGAGTGTTGTTGTTCTGTTAGGATTCTGGTTGTAGTACCAGTATCCAGTGTGTGTTCGATGATAACGGTGTTGATGCCATTCACGCGATATATCTGTGAAACTGTGAGAAGGGGAGATACCACCAGAGTACAAGCTTGGTTATTGAATAAAGTCAGATGCCCTATGGTGCACGCTTTACTTGATGAGTCGCAAAGAGCGAATGCTCGTATTTACAATGTGAATTCCACATTTGGATGTGCCAACGACTGCGTAAATTCACTAATTCTCTAGTGTGCATAAAGTGGACGTGCCGGGGTTTGAACCCGGGGCCTTCTGCATGCAAAGCAGACGTGATACCACTACACCACACGCCCGATGGTTTCAATCGGCTTCCATAATTCGGCCCTTGAATCTTCGCAACTTGATGACTGCCCATGCTGTTTCCTCCATGTATCCTTTCTAGATTCGGGACATCTATGTATCATTTGCCCTCTACAGCTTCCTCAACCTCATGGTGTCATGTTTAGGAGGAGATCGGAGATGCGTAGGTCCACAGCGAGGGAGAAAAATCGCAATTCACCGGGCACTATCTATACACCTTCCGTTTTACGAAGCAGACTTAGCTGCTGCGCACGCGTGCAGCGGCGCTAAGTGTGAATTTTGCATTGTAGTGGCAACAAGTAGGCCGAAATGAGCGTCACACTTCTCAGTTGCACAATCGCGGGTATTTGAGACGGTTTCGTAGATTACATCCTACCGTCAATTCAGCTGCACAGTCTAGATCCTCGGTACCTCTCGTAGGTCCAGCACATGGAGGCCGTCCCCATTCGGCGAGACTACCCTCCGCCGCTCAAGTGGTGTCTGCCGCCACCTCAGCTTGACATGAGGTTCCTGACGGCGGTGCGCACAACTGTGCTTCAATTCGTGGGTGTCGAAACTGATAAGAATATGAAGTTCCGTCAGGTTTTCCTCAAGCCATTGTGCGCCGCAATTGCGTTGCTCTGCTCCATCCACGGCCTTTATCGTGAGGGAGACCTGAGCCCATCAGCCCCGTTCACTTGGTTGTTCTCCATAGTTAACACATCCTTAAGTATCGCTATGTAACTACAACACTTCGCCGTTATTAGACCGTATAACAGTGTAGGTATGGATTAGCAGCATTCTACTGGGCGCTGCAAGACCTACTGGAGCCGTACAGGCCGCTGTCGAAGTTCACTCTCATCAAGCTCGTGGTTCTCTTACCTTGGTGCTGCGCGTGACCGAAATTCCGGAGTGTGGTTGTTGGCAGGTTTCAGTATTCCTCCGTGGTAACCGTTTGGTTTCTGTTCGGTCGATCGTTCAATGCATCCGGTGGCACGTACACAACGGTGTTGGTCTACGAGAGCCTTCTTGAATGCATTGAACTGGTATGCCAATTATGGCACCATTTCCATAATTTCAAGTTCAGTGCCTTCTCTCCTGCTTTTTCGTAACAGCCTACCCAGTAGGCAGCAGTTGGATCATCGGACTCAGCAAGGACTCCGGTACCAGCGACACCGAGCGCTTGTCAGAAGTACGCACAGCAGGATACGTAACTCATTATGCGTTCTTAGCATTATGGAACATTGGCACCCAATAGTAACGGTAGATCTAGGAGCATCGCGGCATGTTCGTTATATCTACAGTCTGGCTGCCAAACTCTAGCATTGTAGCGATACGCTCACAATTTGGTAACATCTAAGCGGACTACCTTAGATAGGAATCGATTAGGAGCATGAGTTCATCCTTTCCGCAAATGCAATCTGCTAGTGTGGGGTAAGGTGCAGGTTGGCAATCGTAGCTTTTCATTCGTGATAACGACGCGGTGACACCCTTGTAACTTGTACTGGTTATCTCTCCGGCAGTGTTGCCTATTTGCGCGGTGAAAGTAGTGGAACTGAAGGATGTAGGGTCCTTCTGTGGAGTAGAACGTGTTAATCTCAGGTCGAGGAGGAGGACGTATCAGACCAACTGAAGAATCTTCTCCTGCCGGAAGATGTACTCTTCAAGCAGCTGGTAAGGCACACTAGTCTCCTCAGATCCTCCACGAAGCCCTGGACGCTGTGATCGGCAACCGACAAGACACTAAATCGCCGACGACTACCAGCGTTACGCATCGACATGGCAGTGGCGCGGTGACTAAATAACTGTATTCGCAGCATGCTCTCAATGAAGTTGTGGTATCTTTTATCATTCTTTGTTGCGCTCTTCAACCTTCAGCGCATACGTCAGTCATGAAACGGTCGATCGATTTAGTAGATTGATTCGGGCTTTAGTTATAGCACTCCCCTTTGATATTTCACAGCGCGTAGAGCGAAGAACCCCTTTTCTTGCTCCGGTCACTCTTCGCTTGTTTCCCGGAGATCTCCTGTCTGCCGTTTTTCCGTTGGAGTTTTTGGACCGTTTCACGCCTGCTCGCATTGTTATTTTGTATTCAAGTGAGACATGTTACGTTTGCAGTAATGAGAACTGAGACGATTTGTGTGATTAAAATCATTTAAGTGGGCATCCCCGTCCACTTGTTAGTTTAAATGTTTCCGAAGGAAGAATCTTCATAATCTGGAATGAACCTACTGTGGATGGTTGATGTGAATGACCCAAAACGAACGGTCCGTTTCAATGTGAACTTAGGTTCATTATAACCCTTCATTTATCTCCTCTAATGGCACGCTTTTCTCTTCTATCCCTCCTCGGCGCAGCCACGGCAGATATCCAGCTCAATTACAATCCCACAGTAACTTCCCGTCATACCGTATTCTCCACGATGTTGATGTTGATGGTAGCCCCCTACATTCCCCGAGTCCTTTGCCGCCTCCTTCGTTATGAAGCTTCCCTATATAGACCTCAGTATCCAAATGAGTGTAAGCTTCGAAGTATCTTGCCTCCCACATTAAAGCCCAGGTTCGCCAGTACATGAATTCTGGCTTGCAGAGGGTCAGCTACTACGACGGTCTCGAACAGCACTTTGTGAACATGGCCACCGAGGAGCTGTAAAGCCCTTCATAGAAAACCTGGTGTCACTTTTTGATTAGCTACCATTTCGTTTATAACGGAACAGAGCGCATCTGCCTGGACGCCGCTGAGCGAGGCGAGGCTCCGTCGATGATCAACATATTTCCCGATATGGAAGGCTTCTATTTCGTGGGCCTCAGGAATGTAAGCCTCCGCCCGAAGAAGGCCTCCCTTCGTTCTAGCGCTGTTGATGCTCATGTGCTCATCGGCTCGGAAACGAGCGTTGAGGATTTGCCTGTCGCCCGCGAGTCAATCGGCAAAGTTTCTGAAAGAAATACGGAGGAAATTCTTCCGCGCCGAACTTTGTAACTGGATAACTTATTTGGTATATCTCTTAGCGGGATTCAAGCAGATATGTCCATTCCTCAATATCAGGTACGTGGTCTCCAGTGCGAGCATTGGAGGAAGAATGTCGGACGGCCGGGCGAATACGAGGATTTCTACTTCGACCCGATGCTCAAGCGGCCAGTGCAGTGGTCGATGCACGCCCGAAATGAGATCATCAGCGCTCACCTTGACGATTACGTCGTTAACTATCATGCCATCAACGAGCTAGTTGACAATGGAGATGAAAAGTAACACGGTCGAATCGATGTCACTTGTTCACACGGCGCAGGTTCGCCCCCCCGCAGCAATGCAACGGCGCCCGTGCCGCCCATAGAAAGGTGGGCAGTAGAATCACAGTGTTGGATAATCAGCCTGCTTAGACTTTTGCCGTTCCCGAGCCCGGTCCTAGACCTCGAAGTGCGGGTGCCGGAGACCTCTTTAGTCGGTTCGCTTCGGCTGGGCGATCGGCCTCGGGAAACGTAGGAGATTTCAACACTTTCAAAATGGTAAATCGGCGATCCTACTCTAATGGAGGTGAGTTTAACATGTCGCGCGCCATGAAATTGGTTGGTCAGATTCTGGAAAGTACGAGTCCCGGTTCAATGAGAACCTTGAATTCGTTAACAAGATCAATAATGGGAACCACGGAGTTCGGCTTGAACTCAACGGCTTTGCCGACGGTTTCAAGCAGCCTCCTAAGGGTGAGGGGAAGTTCCTGTTATCTGGTTTCATGAAAAAATATTGAAAATATACGAATCATTCAATAGAAAAGTCTCATCGATCTTAAACTGAGAATCGTCGATGAAATTTACCCACGGAAGAAGTCTAGGGTTTGTGAAGGAACAGAAAGCATGCCCGAATGGTGTACCTAGAAGAATATCTTTTCTTTCCTATTAAGCTTCATTTTGTATCTTTGCACTAGGAATTTATTTTCATGTGCGAAACTCATATAATCACATCACATCTATCCATCGATATATCAAGTTTCCCATTATAGACGGAACCCCTGCTGATCGTCCAGGATTCCCGGACCAGGAACAGTTCCGGAGGAACCCATTCCCGAGATGCTTCGTTCAACGTCCGTCTACTTGATTTGCCTTCTCTTAGGTCATTTATCTCGTAATGGGCCGAGGCCCCACAGTCACGATTCCCAGTGGAATCTCTTGCCCGCAGACGTACCTATACCAGACAGGTGAGTGAGGAGGGTCGGTCGAGATACTCAGCACAGCATCACATAGGTGGGATTGGAGAGAACACGACGCGAGTCCTCCGGTGAAGGTAACTAAAATGCCCCTCCCGGGGATCGAACCTGCGGCCTGCTCAGGACCAAGGCACCTGTGGCAGCTGTTGGGCCTTCGCAACCGTTGGCGCTATAGAGTCCCGCCACAAGATCGTTAACGGAGCTGGAGAAAAACTCGCCGAGCAGTTCCTTCTCGACTGTGAGTTCTGTGATGTCCCGTAGCGACCAGAGTAGCTTTTAGGCACTTGGAACGAAGTCAATGGTGCCTGTCTAGGAGGCAACGCTGAGCTCACCGGAGCGACGCTGCTGGAGAGCTTCCATGGCTTCGTGCCTCTGGACTCCCAATATGGGAAGTACCTGTCGGCTTCCTCGTACTGCAAGTAAGATAGATCTATATAGGAAAAGGATACTATTTAGTTGCACTAGTGGTGTCTTATATCCGGCCTTACTTCACGATATCGCAAGTCTTTCAAGGCAGTGGTGTCGTTTTAATATGTAGAATTATCTTATTGATTCAAACAACGGCGCTCTCTCGTACTGTTCTCGCCTAAGTCTATTGCTCCCTTGCACGGTGATCCGCCCTAACTCAGGCACATCAGGACGATGACTGGCATCCAAATAGATGGATGGGTGCAGCTCCCAGCTAACGCCGATGAGGACACCATCAAGAGAGCCCTCGTTAACAACGGACTCCTTGCAATTTCATTTCTCGTCACTGACCAAGTACGCCAAACATAATAGTGTGATTTGTGTTCATCTGTCTCCTTCTGTCAGACCACGTTTTATCGCAGCGGTGTTATCAACGATCCGCAATGCAAAGGTGTACAGGACACCGATCATGCGGTATGTCCAGATTGTGTCGGCTGTCCCTCAGTGGTCTTAGGTCAACCTGGTTGGCTACGGTACTGATCCCGATTCTGGTCTCGACTACTGGCTTCTGCGTAACAGTTGGAGCACGAACTGGGGTGATGATGGTTACTTTAAAGTGGGCAACATTTGGTGCTTCAAAAGTACAAGCTGCGTTTTCAGATCGTCCGCGGCGAGCGAGACTGTGGCATATCCTTAGACGTATCTTACCCTATCATTCGACCCCCTAGTAACAACAACACTGCACCGTTTTATCAGTCATCGCTCGAGTCCGCTCATATGGTTTATCGCGGCCCTGAGATCAGTGAGTTGGGCTCACTTGTCGCAAGTGCAATACCCGTCGTTTTGCTGTTGTTTTCACTGGTATAATAAGTAACACCTCTCAAGAGAATAGTACAGCTCATCAGAGTTCGAGTTCACTAGTGTTGCGGTGGTTTTCCTGCCTGAAATCCAGTGTAAACTAATTAGTTCTTAGAGGCCTTCTTGCATTCGTGTATGGATGGTATCTTTTCAGGTTCTCATCACACTTTCCATGATGCCGAGTCTACTGATGAGACTGTCCTTGTTTGAATCCTCCCCAAAGTCCACATTGGTAGATGAAAAAATGAATATTGTTTTTATTTATAGTAGTGCCAATATGAGCTGAACCGTATATTGCTTGAGTGAAATGCTGCTACTGCTTGCACATAATAATCAATTCTGACATCACCGCTCTTAATGGGGCGGATTTCTGGGTCTGTCAATTCTCACGCTGGTTGTTGTTTCGTTATGTCACGAAGTGAAGTTAACGGTTACCGAACGATAACTCCGCCGAGAAGGCACATAGAGTATGTGACACGCAGTCATTGGCGCAATACACGGTATAACCGGTCATGGTGGCCATTTCATCTAGTAATAGTGACAGGTTAAACCGAACTAACACCACTAATAACGTACGAATATGACAGTTAAGATAGTTGACTTCTGACGCAACCTGTATTAACATAAGGGGCATGAACCTCGCTCAGAGTTGGACTTCCATGGTTTGTTGGAGTTGTGTTCAGTTAGAGGCGCCGTCACGGGCGACGCCCGTCGGGCGTCGATCCTATTGACGACTGCACCTTCTCGGTTGACTAGTGGAAGATCTAGTGCTCAGGGTGCGCCTGGTGGGACCGCTCTGGCGCATGAAGTGCCGTCGGTTAGGCGCCAGATTTTCCCCTCGTGGAGTTCTACCGCTAGGCGCTTTGCGGATCATCCTTATCTGCCCACCTCGAACAGTTTTAAGGTTTACGGGTTTCAATGGGGGGTGGGTCTCACAGAAGCGTCGCATTTCTCGACATTCTTGACATGTCCCTTCACGTACCGCCTGCAGGTCACAACGTGACCGTCACAATGTGACCGTCACATTGCTGGTCCATAAGGTCTTCCTCGACATCAAGGCTCTGTACGGTTCACAGAGCAACAGAACCGACTTGATTCCGTTGCACTCGGCTCCAGTCCATATCTATCACAGACTATCATTTGCAATTCATTCCCGGCTGGTTGTTGTGATGGAGTCTATTAGGAATTAATTAATAATTGGGCCTATTATTGAACCTGCGGATCCGATTTGCCGGTCTCCAGCCCATATTCGTTATTTATGAAGATTTCTCGTACTCCACAATGATCCGATGTTTGTAGCACCGGGTGTTATTATACAGTAGCACTGCTATACGGCGCGTTAGCTTGTCGCTCCACAAGTTACGAATAACTTACGATTATTCCAACACAACAGATGACAATAGAGTCGGATCTGACTAAGACACTTTCTTCAACAAGTGATTCGATCAGCTTTTATCTGGCTCTTCAACTGACGCTGTCAGTCTGACATGACGATACTGGATGAGAGAAATTATATCATTGGTAGTTTGCAATCTTCAACTTGGCATTCTCGAGGTCAGCGCCCAGGAAGTAGGATGAGAAAAAGGGTCTACCAAGAATGATGTGTTTACCTACGTACAGGATCCTCAAAATGCACCACTGGCCATCACACCTAGAAATATAATCTTTCGGAAGTATTTTCACCTCGAATGGTTTATCCTTTACTCCCAATGAAAAGGTTAAAGCTGGGAGGTATTGGATGGCAGGAAACCCAATACATAATAGACCATTCACCACTCTGGCATTCACAGTGCGTCCAGAGTCTCGTGAGGCAAAGTTGATTAGCTTCTCTTTAACGTCCATGAAGATGTAGTGAGGGAATGCTAAGCTTTCAGTCCCAGTATCGAAGAGAATGAACAAATTATCAAGAGGGCGCACAAAAGCATCATGTTTTTTCGAGCTTACCAACCCATAAGAAAATATTGCAGAACTCAGCGCCGACAGAGTCGGTAACATAACCATTGGTAGGATTGTAATTGGCCGTTGGATAGAGCATGCGCCTTGTGAGCTTCCCAATACCAGTTGTCCGGCGAATACGAAAGGTGGCGTGGGAGAGCAAATCTGGTAAGCGAACTCCGGGACGAGCTTCCTAGCATAAAGCTGATGAAGTACAGTATAGTGGCCAGGTATAGAATCATAACCAATACCGAACATTGGATGTGGGAATGGATCGGAGCTTATAGGGCCCCGAGTGAAATTTAAAACTAAGCCGAACTCAATGTCCCCAACCATCTTTCCATTTACTGATAAAGCGCCTTTGAGATATACCGTAGAATACTCAGAACCATCGTTGAAGCTTCTAACGAACACTTCCTTTGCGTAAGGGTCGCACTTAGAAGGACATGAATAGCACCCAGAGGGAAGTGTCTTGCAGGCGCCCTTTCCATACGTATCTTCATACCAATCTTTGTACACAACTAACGTATGCGGCGACCCGGTGTCAACGTTCAGTTGGAGAGGATTCCCGTCGATGTTCATTCCAATCTTGCCGTCCGCTAATAGTAGAGAGAGCTGACCACGGACCACCAGTATAAGGCAGTATAGACTACGTAGCAAGAGAGCGATGTTCATAGGTAGGTTTGAGGGTTATATAGGTCGTTACTAGGGATACCGGGATAACTGAGAGATAATACAACTTAATAAAAGACGTGTAATTAAATATGAACATGACATCATGGACGCTAATCTTTCGGCTGGAGTCTCCAGCTAGATCCCAAAGCTACACTCGTACACTACTGTAATCGAATTTCATCTACGGGGATTTCTTAATCATCCTACCAAGGCTAATTCAGCCTCGACTTGGTGTTGGGGCACCTGCTTTACCAAAGGCTTAAATCTCTGCCGTCACGGCAGAGCCGCGCGCCAGGGGCGGGGGCCCCTGGGCGAGGGCGCAAAACCCAAAATTTCATGTTGCAGGAGCCGACCTGCTCGCCGTATAAGGGCAAAATGAAAAAAAGCAAAATCGCTCTGAGCCAATGAAATCGGTTGCCTTTTGAATGGACCGATGTGCCTTATAGCTATACATTAACTGGTGAAGGTTTGGTAGCAATCAGGGCTCTAATTGGAGAGATCCGAGTTTGCGAAGTTTGCCATGTGTACGTGCAACTTGTATTGGTGCATCGAATTGCTGTCTACATTGTGCGCCACTGCGCAGCACACATACGATGAAGAGTTGTTCCAGTCAAGGGTGGCTTCTGGAGCCCCCTCCTGGCTGCTTACATACCGAATAAGCATCATATGCTAGGGTGAGTCGCTCACCATGAGCTCTTGACAGGGGGGGTATGAATCTGAGCGATTGCCGACATGATAAATTGTGCAAAATTGTTCCACTACGGAGCTATTGAATACACAGCACGTTGTAGACTCTAATACTATGTGTATGGTACCGCAGACGATATTGAGAATGCTAAAAAGCAAGGCAATTACTGGCTTACTCGCAAGAAATGATTGGCATGGGCACTATGTTATGTCTTACCTCAATGTTGAGTATTGAGTTAACACAAGTAGAATTATTAGTGAGTTTTATCCAATTATAAAATGTGTCAAACTATT
>JAAPAO010000321.1:0-30102 GCA_013115145.1 Perkinsus chesapeaki | reverse complement strand
TTCACTGGGGTAGTAGTATCAATCACTGGGGTAGTAGTATCAATCACTGGGGTAGTAGTATCAATCACTGGGGTAGTAGTATCAATCACTGGGGTTGTAGTATCAATCACTGGGGTAGTAGTATCAATCACTGGTGTAGTAGTATCAATCACTGGGGTAGTAGTACGTTAGGAACCACTCCCGTAATTCGTAAGATTCTGCGACAGAACGTATTTCTTTATTGTGCTATCCGTCTATCTTTCGTGGAGATGGCATCTTAGTCCTCACATAACAGTGGACCTGCTGAGATAGATTTGTTCCTGCATCCATCTCAACGCTGTCGGAATCTGCTTGTGGGCACCTTCCTTGGTGTCGAGGAACGATATTCACCAGAGTCGAACGTCGCTTGTTTGGCACAGAATCGTCCTCAGGCGGGGGTAGACTTGGCGGGAAATCTGAATGATAAATGTAGACTACTAAATAGACAGCTGGTAATAGCATTTGTCCCCCTCAGTTAAATAGCCCCAATTCTAATTGACCAAGTAAGTGGTGGTAAGGACGAAAAGAAGGTTACGATCAACTACTTCCTTTCCGAACAATAAAGTCTCTGCTACCTATTATGAAGAACGATAGCACTTTGAAGGGCCTGTCAAGTACAGGCCACTTGAACGCGAAGCGTTCGAAGTATTGCTCTCGACGAGCCGAGCTTGGAGGCTAAGCCTTAGCCCAGAACACGTTTCACTGCCGCCAAGGCATCCAGCCTTCCAAAGTCCATTTGAACTCCCTTCCTTTCAATCCCAGGAGTGCTAGTCTCTTTGATGATAGAATTTATAGCCTGGACACTTAAAGGCTCTTTGGACACACTTTTCATCATGGTCACTACTCCAGCTACCATAGCAGCAGAACAAGACGCACCAGCGCGAGCAACATACTTGCCATTGAGATCAGTAGAGAAAGCATACCCTGGGGCGGCGGCATTGATATAGGGAGCATAGTTGCTTATTTCTAGGAGCTCCATCTCTTTAATGACAGTGGCTGCCACGCATATGACACCATCGATCGTTTTAGCATACTCACAAGGGTAACGCTGATTTCCCGGTTTCGATATATCAAGACCATCATTGCCGGACGAGCAGATGAAGGGGATGCCAGCCTTAGAAGCGCTCTGAAGAGCAGCAACGGCCGCATCTTCGAATGGTTCTTCTTGTACCGACGTGTAGAGTATAACATCTACATGTGCTTTCACAGCGTATTCAATTGCTGCTGCAACGTAAGTGTCCTCTTCGGTGTCACCGTCGTAGATTGGCATCAACTTGACATGGTCTGTGATTCCTGCTATGCCAATCTTATTATTAATGACTGCCCCGACAATACCAGCCATTCTGGTTCCATGGCCATCTTTGTCACGAGTATCCGTGCTCTTATCGACCACGTTGTATCCAACCACAGCGTTGTCCTTCAAGTCGGGATGAGTCGAGTCCATACCAGTGTCGATGACGGCGATAGTCTTAGGGGATCTTTCATGTCCTTCCAGCTGCTTCCACGCATCTGGTACTCTTATCGCTTCAAAGTAGATTTTCTGCTTGCTTTCATAGTATTCGTCATCCGGATAAGCCACGTAGAGAGCTTTTATAACAATAACGAGGACCAGAGTCACACGGAAGCAAGACATTGCGATAGTGTAGCCCGAAGAACTGCATAAAACCCTCGTATAAAGGCATAGAAGTGTTCTTTATAGGCTACGTAAAGCTCAGGGCCCCTCATTGTCCAAACGATCTCTCGTATGCCTCGAAGCTCAGCGACACTGAGTCAGTGTCGATAACTTGCACATGCGTGCGCAGCTGGTTCGTTTACGTTTGCTACATAGATCAAGTGTAGCCCAATTATTATGATTGGCGATACGCGGTAACCGATGATTACATTCTATGAGCATATTTAAGAGAAGGTAAAGAGCTAGTGGTTTGAGTATGCATGGAGGGATGATAGTTCACTAATACTGAAGCTCGACATAGTAGGCAGTTTTAAGTGTCACAGTTGCCTGTGTGACAGGTATGACATGCTTGCCTGTTACCTCTGGGTTAGGCGCCCTCGTGTGATTCTAGCAAAGAGAAATCAAGGACTAGAATTCCTAATTCAGAAAGAAGCTATTAGCCCCTTCCAACATGGAAGAATATTCAGCAGGTTGGCTGGAAGTCCCAACCAACTGGGGCTCTCTGGGCTCCCAGCTTCCTGGAACGGTAAAATATCAATTCGTGGCTGTCTGAAGATTACAGACTGCAAAGACGCAACCTTTCCTCGTCGGAAAGATGAGTACGGGCCCGAGGACGCTGCAGCTAGCTCGGCTACTGAGGCGGTGTTCTTGAGGCCAGCAATGTTCCAGACATGACAACTTCAGCGGAGTATACCGTTTTCTGTAAGTTAACACTATAATAGCTATCCACTCCGCATTGTCACACTTCACAAAGAATTGTTACTTGATCAATAACGGTCAGGAGAATAATGTAGTTACTGGGTTAGCGATACCTCGATCGCTCGAAGCAGCTTCATCAGCTTTTAGATGGCACGAGATCGATTAGACGCACATGCATATGGCTGCTATATGGTATTGTGCTTCCCTACTGAAGATTATATTTCTCTACAGTTGAAAACGGATAGCTAAGAAATCACGGGCACATCATTGTATGGAGCAGTTTCACTTGAGTATTAACTCAACGATAAAAGAAAGAGAAAAATTAGATTGGGTATCACCGCATTACATTAAAAGTTCAGCTTCGCCGAACGGACGTATCAAAGAGACAAGATTCTCAACCTCGAGAGAGAGACTAATCAAATATCAAATCAACTGCAGTCACATGGTTCTGAGGTCCCCCAACAGTGTGGAGGGGACGACCAATACTTACAGTAAGAACCAACTCTCAAGCCAGCACACCGAAGGTCCTCACGATCACAAGTGGTGGCGGCAATGGAATGAGTGCTGGATGAAGACGATACTGTTGTGATTGATGAGCATGAACATGGAATGTTATTCCCCCAACAGACTGACGGACTCTTGTAAGACATACAGTACGAGCCCGGATATCCATCAGCACACTTCCTGTCAGCTCCATCACAGCCTCCACCACTGGTAGTAATAAAGTCAGAAGGATGAACCGTCGTGTCAGTTACGTGAGTAGTTATCATTGGAGTAGTAGTATCGATCACTGGGGTAGTAGTATGGATCACTGGGGTAGTAGTATCGATCACTGGGGTAGTAGTATCAATCACTGGGGTAGTAGTATCAATCATTGGGGTAGTAGTATCGACCACTGGGGTAGTAGTATCAATCACTGGGGTAGTAGTATCAGTTTCAAAGCCACATATCTCGTCGTCAATATCAACTGTCATCAAATCAATCGCGTAGAAGTTATACATATCTATTCCATTATATTTGCATTTCACCTGTTGAAGTCGAGGATAAGTATCCGCATCAGGGAAGTACTGGTTAACCCACTGACGGCCTTCAGCCAAATCAGAGTCGATATAGTTTTGATAAGCAGTACCAAGCGAGCCCGGGAGGACAGCCTCATAAGATTCTTGCAACCACTGCAGCTTGTCGGTAGGTGTAGGTTCGCCTTCCTCCCAAATGGAAAGCATTTGCATATGCCAACCAGGTGTCCTGTGATCGAAAGAAGTACATTTGCCATGGGTGCCGTTACATTCATCAGGCTCGACAGACATAGCATGACCGTAGAAGTCAAGAAGAGTAACACAATCACCCGGTGAACGGCATAGAGGATCGACGTGTGCTTGAGCAAGAGACTCAAGGTCTTCCATTCTCATGTCAACAGGGAAGTAGATTGACTTGGCCTTATAAGGACCGCCATAGAAAGCTCTGTCGAATTCCCAACACCTCTCCATCGCTTCTTGCATATCCTCTTCACTGCAATTGGCAATCCCTTCAGGAGGGTAGAAATCATTCCAGGAGTCGACGGTACAGTCAGCCCAATACCACATAGCTTTACCGTAATCTTGCTCTACACGGAGAGCGGTAGTAGACAGGCCAACAGCTGCCTCCATCTTGTCAAGTTTGGCGTGGCAAGAAGTACAATCACCAGTCAAGTCACAAATACATTGTGCACTGTATTGAATTCCACCACCGCCGAGGAACTTACCGATACCGAATATCTCAGGACCAGATTCGGCAGAGTGCATGAAGTCTTGGAAGGCCTTTATCCTTTGGGCTTGAAGGGTTGGATTAACCTCAAAGTTTTTATTAGAGAGCGTGACGACGTTAGTGACGACAGGAGCATCATAGCTTAGGGAGACCAAAGCACCATAATTACCGCCCATGCCACCGCGAATGGCAAATAGAAGTTCAGAATGCTGGTTATACGGAGTTGCAGTAACCAACTCGAACTTATCTTCCTCTCTATTATAGACAACGACTTCAGCAGCAACAACCCTATCAGAGGTAAGCCCATACATAGCGGAAGATAGACCATGACCGCCACCAGAAATCAACCCAGCAATACCAACAGTCGAGCCCGAACCACCAGCGAATCCTAGAGGTGGATCATGACGAGCTAGTCTTGAATAAACCTCAAGCTCTTTGAGACCTGAACCGAGTTTAGCGATATAACGACCACCTTCAACTGTCACTTCAAAGTTTTTCAGTTGACTAAAGTTGATGATAATGCCACCATGTACGGTAGACTGGCCGATATAAGAATGACCACCGTTGCTGCGCAAAGCTACTGGAGCAGGCCCATCATGACAGATTTTTAAGGCAGTGATAATGTCCTCGACGGACTTAACGTAGACCATAGCCTTTGGTAGGTATCCATTAGATTCATCAAAACGAGTATTGTAAGGTGGAGGAATATCATCGGTTTGTACTTGACCAGGCAGTGCATCAAACAAGGCGAATACCACATCCCTAACCGGCCTATCCGGGAAGGGGGCGACGATTGGCGATACCAATAAAACGAGATATAAGAGAGGGGCAAATAACATTGATTATAACGTAAAATATATCAACTAACAAGATAATGTAGACTTACAGTAAGCTTAAAGTGCACTCGTTCATTGATGATTGCTAACGGTGTTTCGCACTCGCAAGATTCTCGACACAAACGTGTACGTTCTTGTGTGTTGCATCACTGCGTCCGGAATCGTGTCACATCACACCTACTCAGTCTCTTTAGAATTGGTAACAATCGTCATTTACTCTTACCCACAAGCTGCGTATCATTCGTGCATTCTATATTGTGCCGAGTTTAGGTTATACCGCAGCACTCTCCACTGAAGTACTTCAACCCTGTCATACATCTTGGGTCTCTCCGCGACACACTTCTCTCACTTTTCGCTGTTCGGCCATCCTAATCTGCTCCACAGAAGGCAGAGCTATTACGTGATTATGCAAGTTACTACTAAAGATTCCACCACGCTAGCTCATGGGACGGATTTACAGTATCTGCTAGGTCTATAATGTATTGGTAAGTTGTGTTGTGTGCTCTCGTTCATGAGACTTGACGATGTGATACTACGACAATCGACTCAGTTGAGAGTCAATGTTACTGACAAACTAAACAAGCTTGTGTGGTAAAATGACATCATTATTGTCGCAAAGCTCTCATGGCATTCTCATTGATAATCCTAACCAAACGACGGAAGTCGGCCGATTCCAGCAGCTCAGCATCTTGTGCTGGGGAAGATACGATAAATGGCACTCTCGACCTTGACTTCTGAATGCACGCTTCAAGCTCAGATTCCGACTCACAGGTTGCCTCATCTTCGCTGAGTTCATTAACCACATACGGATCCCACAAGCCCGGCGAGGCTTTCATTGCCCGCAAGAACTCCAAACGGAAATCCCGATCAATCGGGCGGCCGAGAACTCGTAGAGGAGTCAACTTTGCAAGAACCTGTAGTGGATGGCTGAGCAGTAAAGAGCGCAGGAATGCCCAATGCGTTTGTCTGTACGCATGCACGATTGCTTCCGTGCCGAACGCTAGCACTTCTTGCCTAAGACCGACGCGGTGGATCAATTCGATGGCTTTGAGCTCATCCGCTAGAATCCTTTCAATGCAAGGATGGTCCCTTACAGCATCTCTGAGCCATTCACAGTGTCCGTTGCCAATTAACTCACAAACCTCGGCGAAGTTGTCATCGCGTGCCGCGGTCGAGTTCAAAATAACACTGATGATACCAATCCGCTCTCCTTGTCCTGGACACTCATGCTCCTGCGAGGCTACCCTAACCATGCACCGATAGAGCCCGTTGAGGATATCATCGTCAGTTCGTCCGACCAGTTCAGCAGCCACACTGTCAGCAGCCTCACCATGAGACCACAGCTTCGCCTTGTACTCGTGGAAATGGCGACAGGCCTTCCATAGCAAACCTGAATCGACTTTACGGTATCTCCAAGTTCCAAGCAGGAATGACAGCCACACTCCACCGTGCTCTTCGGCGTGCCTCGAAAGAAGTACCAAAGCGTTCGCAGGCAACTCTGCCGGCCATGACAGCCTTCGAGCGCGCAGGAGCAGGAGGTGAACCAAAGATACCAAGCCGCTCGAGGGCTTCAGACGCATGATAGCGCTATCGACCGTCTGTAGGGGCATCGTGATGCCATTGAAATGATGCGACATGACCAAAGAGAAGAACTTAGTGTTGCTTCGAAATGCAGAGAGAACCTCCGACTGTCGTAGCAGAGATTGCTTGTCCGGCAGTGAGAGGCTTTCAATGAATACTGGGTGGAAGAGGAGCCAGTCGAGGGCAAGTGGGCGGAGGGGGGAGTAGATGTGGTGCTGATCGGAGGGAAATACGGTATGAGAATCCAGCTGCGGACTTACGTCGGAGATTATCTTTACAAGACCAGCCGGGCCACTTGCATCGATAAAGCCTTGAAGGAAGTCCACAGGCAACTTCTTGCATTCGATTGAACCGATAATGCTGAAAAATGCCTGGCCGAGGGGGCGCCAGGAGAGCCGACTTCGGTATGATACCTGTACACCAGGAATAACACTATAAGGACTGACGGTGGACTCAGGAGTATTTCCGTAAAATGTCTTAAGATGCGGTTCTGAGGCTGGTAGTGGCATCTACTCCCTAAGCCACAGCGATGGATTAAACATTTCACTAAAGGTGCTTGTAAGGCAGATGGAATGAAGGAGCAACAGTTAGAATTTCACTGAGTGAATGTTTTCCGACCTACTAACGCCATTCGAGCCTCGAGCAAGGCCGGATGAATTTTGACAATCATAACGGTCGAACAGGTGAAGGAAGCCTTACGGTTCCCAGCGCCTTCCCAAAGGCATATGGTCGAGCGATGAGCTCTGCACTAGAAAGATGCTTCAATGCTTCAAGGACCTCCACTGGAGTTCCCTTGGCAGCTGTTAGACAAAGAGTTTTCGAAGTTGATGGCATGGGTCAACCTAAGATGCGCAGTTTGTTGATTTAGCGACCGCCCGAATAATCGATTATGTGCGTATCGAATATGAGACTCTGGGATAGGCTTGCGCTCTACCAACTTAACTTCCTTTCATTTCTGGAGGTTCCTTTTACATCTGGCACACTCTAAATGGTAAGGCATTGCAGTAATCGACTTGAAACACGAAAATACCGTGAACGCAGACACAAATGCATTTTATTCGGTCGGATGGTATCTTAGGTTGACGCTTGACTTTATTAGGCAGCATTTGCCATACCATTTTTGAGTAAGATGTTGCTTTCTCGTCGGTCCTGGCCGTCCAACAGCCCATGCAGCCGTCTACTGCACACTTCATCGGTTCTCCTTCATCGCCCAACAACAGTTAAGATGATCGATTCTTGGAGAACTGAACCGTCCAGTGAGAAGCCCATGTGGTACAACAGGTAAGGCTCATCCCTGTTTGCGTGGATATCATTATTTATCAGATTTGATCAAGTCGACCACATCTCCGAGTTCCCCGATCCCGAGAAGACGGAGAAGTACCCTCCAGTAGGCCCTATGCTCCCTACACTAGTGCAGTTGAAACTTCCATTAGGTTGACGACACTCGCAAGCTAATGCAGACCCGAGGCGACCCCCACATTATGAGGGGCTGGGGCGAGTATGTCCGCTACGACCGGCTTGCTATATCTTACTATATTTTTTTAAGATACGTTTATTGTCACTACGAGCACCTCCGTGAGCCCGTGTTCCCGAGGAAGCCAGATGTTGCCAAGGGAGAGTTGGCCGCTGGTAGGCATTCCTTAACTTAATAACCTCCACTGTGAAGTGTTTAGGTGCCAACGTGACTCGTACTGATGTCTGGAAGAAGGAGGGCGAGCCAGCCATCTTGTCCATAGCAAGGTCGGAATCATCCTTCCTCAGTACATTTACGTATAAGTCAGGTTCAACCCTGATAACTTCCGCCCGGTCGGGTACGCCGAGAACATTCCCTGTCCCGATACCTGCGTTCCGGAGGGACACCTAGACTTCCGCCACACGCGTCTGCCGACCTGGCATGCTGATCGCCGGCCCTTTCATTATTTCGCGACTGGCATGTTTGGTCTCATCGGTCTGGCCTTCCTGAGAAGTACGAAGTTGATCCTTCCAGTTCAGCAGGGAATCTTTTCCAGGTGCTGTTGTGAAGGTTGTCCATGGGCTTTGGCCGGCGCGTGATGCAATTGCTGCTGGTGTCATTGAAGTCGATTTAAGAGGGATTCAACCGGGGCAAAACTTCGTGGTCAAGTGGCGAGGGAAACCAGTGTTTGTGAGAAGACGTAAGAAGGATATCTTACCTTGAAGCTTGCATGATATATACTAACTCAACCTGCTCAGGTACCCAGGCTATGATCGATGCTGCTGTGGCTGATGATGCCATTGTGAACAGCTTGAGAGATCCCGAGCGCGATAAGGACCGTGTAAAGAAGCCTGAATGGCTAATTATGTTGGGCGTCTGTACTCATCTTGGTTGTGTCCCCTACCCCGACCAAGGTCTCTATGGTGGCTACTTCTGTCCGTGCCATGGAAGCCATTACGATCATTCCGGGAGAATCAGGCTAGGTCCGGCTCCTCTCAATATGGAAGTCCCCACGTAAGCCGCTGCGGAGGACCAATTCTCTCGATGCGATTTCTGTACCTTTTTTCAGATATGAGTTTATTGATGATGATACTATTGTTTTGGGTTAATGTAATGGTTGTTGATATTTACGCACACCCTTTCCCTTGGGGGTTTGGGACTGGTCACCATCGTCATGAAGAGGATATCCTTTTTATCTTGAATCGATTTGAGTTTGTCAAAGTGTTTAATTTCTTAGCCCCAGTTATTGTTTCTTATCAACGACGTATTGATTCTGCTTGCCTACCTCGGTCGCCCTCTGAAGTATCGGCGCCGTTGCTCTGTGCCACTTAGCAATTATCTGATACGAAGTTTTGCCAGCACGCATGCGCACGCCGGTGGCGGCGGTCAATGGCGGCGGCCTCCTCCACCTCCTGCTCTGGTGTCCACTATGAAGCAGTTGATGCTGAAGGGTCGCCAAGAACAAGCGCTAGCTTTGTTTGAATCTTCAATAGAACTTGCCGATTCTCGAGCGATGACGCTCGCGGTGAAGTTGTACGGCAAAATCGGGGAATGCCAGAAGGCCTTAAGGTGTTTTGGTGTATTGGAAAGAAGCCATCCGAGAGGTCTGTCTCAAGTAAGCATACGAGTTGGTTTGAAGGCGCTCGAGAAGGAGGATAGTTGGCGCTTTATCGTATGTGGACAGTTGATGAGGAAGTTCCCGCTGGTGAGGATCGAACCCGAGTCGTTTGATGTGTTGATGGACACCTTCCCCATCGGAACTGCTCGAGGCCTTCTTCTCGACGCCATCTTTAACCCTTCCCTTAGTGTGCCATGGACTCATCGGCATCTGGTCCGCATAGCGGCTGCTTCATCCACCGGACTCGTCACATCCCCTTCCGGTTCGACTGAATTAACACTGCAGGAATTACGTGACTGCTTCGGTGTCAAATTGGTGCGGTCGGACTTAAAGGCGCTGATGGCATCCAACCATCCGATCCTTAAAGCCCTCTGTTCCTCGCCCGTCGGTGGTCCTATCGAGATAGCCACAAACACTCCCATCGATCCTATCACACACTCGGCGCTCAACCGCTTGGGCCGTAATGTTCAGGTCTGGTCAACCGACGGAGAGTGCCATCAGTTTCCTGATGGTAGCAGTCACCCTCCAGAGTCAAGGCCCGACGATCCTCGAAAGATTCTGAGGAACGCCTGTGGAAGAGTTGATGACGTTATGTCGTCATTTCGCTATCTTTGCTCGTTTGGTAACACTAAGAGTTTGTCGGCTATGATTGCCTTGAAAAAATGGCTGATGTCGACAGATGGACCTTTTCGGCCCAAGAGAGTTTTGAGTCCGGAGGAGATCAAAGAAGGCCTCGATTGGATCGACGAGAACATAACCCTTATCGGCGGCGGTCATCGGCATGTCTGATGTATTATTGACTGTCATGGTTTCTGATGCATTATGTGCTGAGTTGGTAACTCAAATAGATCAGCTGATCGATTAGAAACGTACTAGCTGTCATCACTTAAATCAATAACTTTCTTATCGATTTTTAATTCAAATTCAATTCCGAAGTGATCGCTTGGAAATCTCTTCTTTCCCTTAATCTCATCGAGGTCGCATCTTTCCGTCCCGACCAGCTTGAAGCTCATCGGGCATATCTTTAATTCTTCACAGTGCGCAAAATATAACCGATCGAACCTGAGATGAATAAAAATGCAGCTGGTTGAATGTTTCGTTAAATAAATTAATTCCATGAAATCTAATAATAACGCTGTGCAAGGCAATCAAGGTGCTGCTGCTCGGCAGGGTGCTCATTTCAGCATTTGCGATGACAAAGGGTAAGTCAAGCCGTGGGGGCCTTCCATTTAAGAGGCGATTTTTGGATAATCAACTACTCTGACAGAATAGTGTCATTCGCATCGGACTTTAAGAAGGTTTACGAACCGAAACTCACGTTAATTTCGCTCAATGGTGGTAAGCAGAAATAAACTGAGAAAGTATTAAACGTGAATCAAATAATAATGAAGCCTGAACAACGCCACCCAAACTTTCTATGTACGCATCAGTGCCTGCTCCGATATCGGAACTCACCTGGCTTTCGGCTTCCCTTTAAGTCCCAGATTGTCATTCCTTCTCATATCCCAAGTAAACTCAGCGTCCTTCGGTCGACCGCACGCCTGGAATGATACCCTTTCCATCGCAGTAGTCGCTGTACTAACCTCCCAAGAATCTTTAATGTCAACCTCACCAGATCCCACTTGAAGTGCTTCTCGAACCTCGTTGTCTCTGATGTTCAAATCTCCCCCAAAGATTGCCAATGAGGCGCCATTTTCGGCGACGGAGCGACGCAGATCGGCGAAGGATTCCTGAAGGGTCATCGAAGACCAATCCGCGTCGAGGAGCCCAGTGGAAAGCGACCGGAGTCACACCCAATCTCATGGAGGGTTCGAGTCCATAATACAAGCCGCCCGGAGTGACATCAGCAGCAACTCATTCGAACCATGCTTCGAAGGTTTAGAAGAATTCGTTCTACAGCTAGCCTGTACTTTATTAAAATAGGCTTCCAAAAACTCGACCACTTCGAGAGCTACCAAAAGAGAATCTCTTTGAAAGATACGCCCCAGGTTTTGATGAGCACATGAGGTCATTCTGGTTTCTACTATTGGATGCCCGGCGGTGTTCACCTTAAGCTGTTCGATTCTCGCTTTACCGAAGCTCTTTGTTGACTCCAAATGCGCCGTTGCCACATGCAGGTTTATTCGATTTCCACCAGGTAGGAGGATTGCGCCGGTCAAAGAAACCTGAACCGGAATTCACGGAAGGCAGGACGTCATGCTTTACCAAGGCGCGGCCCATTTTAGTGGTGGAGAAATTGTCCGTGATGAGAGGGCCTTTCACGCACACTGCTGAACGATCGATGAGGATGCCAACGAAGTAGGGGAGAGCTGGTGAGGATTGAATGTAGAAATCGTAGAACTCGGAAAGGAGCCTCTTGAACCATTGAAGATTGAAGTCGACCAACTCCTGAAAGATAGTATCCTCTCCTGGCGGCAGTGTACAGAGGGACACTTGCCAAGATAGCTCGGAAGGGTCTTCGACCCCTTGGGCAGGCGGGGGAGGCGGAGAAGTTAACTCACTTGGAGGAGGACAATCTGAGGCCGCTGCTCGGCTATGTGCGCAGCGACACTCATCGTTCGAGCTGTCATGTCGATTTCATCCGAATGCTGGTCCAAGCCGTCCACATTCCACGTCAGGATCTTCAACGTTGATGATATCGCAGTGAGGCTTTGGGCAACTGGAAGGAAGGAGGATGGTCGGAATCGTAACGGTTGAGTGAACACTTTTTGGAGATTCTTTCGTGGCACGTAATGGAGACAAATTGCACAATCCGCCGGAATTATCATCCAATATCAGCTGGCTGCTGAACCATTGAGCATTTTACAGAATAATAAAACACTCTTCGAAGACGACAACTAATCAGCCAGCGAGTTCTGTCGCTGTTGATAAAAATGGTTCGAATGAATTTCAATGAGTTATTGCCTGATCTGTGGGACGACCAAATGACGATCTGTATAGAACTCACCTTTGCCAATCCTCAGTCTTTTCGGTGCTGTTGCTGAGGCTGCCGGGGATTCTTCGGAGATGTCAACCTCGACCGAACTTGGCTTAGCGTGAGTATCTTACGTTGACATGAACTCTATACAGATTCAGTAAAATTCCCACACTAATACATTAAGGCAGAAACACACACAAGAAATTGTTTGCTTTGCATTTCTTGCCACTTCGTGACCAGAAAGGATAGTCTATGGTGATATAGGCCATCTCGAATACGAAGTGGGATGGCAGTTGGTGAACTTTGCCACTCCTTACCGGTAATAGATTCATCTCGAGCACGCTTTTTGCCTTCTTTGTCCCCTTCTTGCCGACGGAGCCACTCATCGTGTTTGGCCTTCCTTATTTCTTCCAAGCTTGCCATCAAAACGGACAACTACACGGTCACCCAGCAGCAGTGTTCACCAAAATGATCAGTTTGCTGAAAAGTCATCCAAAAAAATGCATACTTTTTTGTCCTGTGTTTCAACGTAATGCACACACCGTGAGATCTAACGGGGAGATATTCTGATAGAAAAACTAACAATCCTCCAGAATCGCATTGTTCCATCTTGAAGGCCTCTTCTTGGTACCCATTCTTAACACGACATCAAAGCACTAGTCTCTTCCCTGCACTGAAAAAATCTTTTACCACATTTATCAGTAGAAGCCCAGAATGCAACCTCATCATCGAGTTGGTTGGACGGACGATAGAAGTGTGTGGAGGTGGAGACCGATCACAAAAAAGTCCATCGCGATGATAGTCTAACCGAATTGTTTGGATGGCGTTGGAAAAGGAAGCCACAAAGGTCAGAATAGTCGCCTTCACGATTTTAAAACCAGCGGAATATCCACTTCTCGAGATCAGTTATATTCATACTCTCAGAAATCAACACGCTCAGAGAAATCTCACGCGAGGCAGTTGTAGTTGGCGGCGAACTGTGACAACACAATCCCAAAGAAAAGTTAGAAAATCCAGAAAACATAAGCATCAGACCGAAACACAGAGACAGTAGTAGTTGCTAATATGTAGTTGACAAGAGTAGTTAATAGCGATTCATCCACGGATAAATAGAATGGTGGAATAGTGCACATAGTACAGAAACAACAACAACAAGACATCACCAAACTTATGCTTCTTGCTCATTCAGCGCCGGCAAACGCCCAGAGATCGGGGAGGCGGCTTCGGGAAGATTCGTAACCTCCAAAGGTTCCGTCAGCTTCTGGCTGCCTTGGCTCATCACTTCCGCATACCGTCGGCAGGACTGCCCAAATTCCCTCCAGAAAGTTTGGTACTCGACAGCTCGAGACTTGAAGAGATTGAGGATCCTGTCAGACTTCGTCGCTCCCCGCAAAAGTCTCTCGGTGTTCTCCCTCATGTCGGACAGCTTCGCCACAGACTGGTCGACACTCGCCCAAAAATTAGACATCCTAGAGAGGATTTCATCGACTCTCCGCAGCTTGGCAAGGCTTCGCGCAACCAACCGAGTAGGATCGGCAGACGACGAGGAGGAGGAGCCGAAGCTGCTCTCGGTAGAACTGTCCGCCTCTGAACTCACCGAGGTTGTAGTTGTGGTCGTATCGGCGCTACCAGCGCGTTTGGACACGACATGACCGGCTGCCAAAAACGGCAAGTCGTAAACATCTGCAATGTCCGAGCTGGAATCGAGCGGTGAGCCTCCCTCAGAGACGTTACCGAGCTGATCGAAGAGCAGCGCCAGAGTTTGGGCGGATTTGTCCGTCGAAGCTCCGTCGAGTAATTCGTTTTCGTAGTAGCTGATAGCTTGTAGTTGCTTCTGAGACAACCGGCTTGCCGCGCCGGGCAAAACCGAAATTATCTTCTGCATTCGAGCAGCCAACCGTGCATGTCCTTGTTGAAGCTCTTCACAGCTTTCCGTCATCCCCACCAACTTCGAGTTCACCGAAGCCATACAATCTACCGCGCACTCCGGCACCCCTTCCTCAACGAAAAGGGTCATGTCCGAGATATCCGTCTCGACAACCTCGGCGATGTCAGCACATCTGCCCATAATGGCAGTCGTAGAGTGGCGCAGTTGGCGGGCGTCCAAGATGAATGCCCCGACCTTGTCCTGCACCAAAGGCTTATCTTGAAGCAAGAAGTAGACCTGCCGAAGCAAATCACAAGCGCTCATCTGAGCGCTGCAAAGCTCATCAAGTCTCAGCTTCTCGGCGGCCTTCGCACCGAAGCCGTCATCTGCGTTTGGCCTGAGGAGCTCACGTTTCGCAGAATCTTTCGACCTTATTGTTGGCAGTTCGCACTTCCCTCCGTCCACAATTTTAACGCCTACTGGGTACTCCCGTACACTTCCATCCTCACTAGCAATCGGGCTGAGATCCTCCTCGACCGCGCTCGGCATCACCACCGATGATTTCGTTGACAGTATGCCTGGCAATTCCGCAACAAGCGTCTGCGGCATCGTCGGCGTCCACGTATGAGCAAGCTTCACTGCTAGAGGAAAGTCGGCCAGCCAAGGGTGATGAAGCGCATCTTCGAGAGTGATGCGTTTAGCTGGGTCGACGACTATAAGCCGACTGATGAGATCCTTGGCCTTGGGGCAGACATCCTCCATTTTATTGAAGGAGTACTCTCCACGACGAATACGATCATTAATAGATAAGCCATTCTTCTTGCTCGCTGTGAACGGGTAACGCTTAGCTGAAAAGGATAAGATGTCCGGCTTTGAACCCGGAGGACTCTGGTTCAATCCAACGTATAACCATAGGGAAAATTAATTCGTTTTATTGGTCAAATCTGCCACACTGCCGTGAGCTCGCATACAGAATTTCCGTCCCTAAAAATTTTCAAGTGTCTCGATCATAAAACCTACCATGTACCACACTTCTACATCCATCAAATTTATTATTAACATTTGGTATAGAACTATAACTGACCGATCATAGAGCACGATCCAATAATCATTTCACAGTTTTTCTGCATGGAAAAAATACGGGAAAATAGTTAAAAAATGATTTCAGGAACATGCTATTTGTTGCTCGCATTAACCAATATTTCCCCTCGACCCAAATCGATCGTAATGGCGCGCTTTTCTCACCTAGCATGACAAAGAGTAAGACTCCGAGGCTCCAGTTGTCTGCCCGACCATCATAACCAGCACCAGTCTCCTTGCTCTTGATCACTTCTGGTGCCCAATATTGAGGAGTTCCCACAACTGTCGTGGCTCGACCGAGCGTGGCTGATGTGACCACTCGGGAAAGGCCGAAATCGGCAAGTTTGATTATCGGATAGAAAGTCATACCGTCTACGAGGGGGTAGCCGAGCGGCAGAGGGTCCTCAGATGTCCCGGTGTGGGTCGAAGCAATGAGGATGTTCTCAGGTTTGAGATCGCGGTGGATGACACCATTGCTGTGAAGATAGAGGAGGGCGTCGACAATTTGACAGAATATAAATTTCACCACCATTTCTTCGGAGAATCTTTCATCGGTAATGATCGAATTGAATAGCTCTCCTTCGCCCACATATTCCATCACCATGTAAATGAGCGGTCCTCGAGGTATGGCATCGAACACCTTGACGATGTTCCGGTGGTCCAAACGCTTCAAGATAGAAACTTCGCTTCGATCTGGGTCGGCATTGACCTGACCCAGTGCCATGATTTTCACGGCAAGCACTTGCCCGTCGGCGATTCTAACACATTCGAAAACCTTTGAAGTGGCACCGGCGCCGATCTGCCTGCCTAGGCGATACCGATGGGGGTCTTCGGAGGGACCGAAAGTTATTTGATGGGGAGGAGGAGATGATGATGGTTCTGTAGAGACATTTGCCATTTGAAAAGAAGAAAACAATCCTGGCAAAGGTGAGGGAAGGTTAATTCAAGAGAAATGGGAGGAGGATGAAAGATACATGAATGGTACGTAAGTTGAGCTACCTTACATCTTGCACGCTCCAAGCAAAGATACGATCAAATCACAAACACATATATTTTACCATAAACCAAGCTAACACTGGTCTCTAAATTAGCCTGTTTTGTGCCTTGCACGCTTCAAGCCAAGATATCTTCAAATCCCGAACCAGTATACTCTCACCACTACACACTCCTCTCCAGATTAGCCCATCTTCACCGTGTGCGATTCAAGCAAGGATACCACTAGGATACTACTATATTACATACTGCCAAGTTGACCAATTTTGCATCTTGCACGCTTCTAGTCAAGATACTGAGAATAGCTCTCAGACCGCCTCGGCTTCGCCGCGTAAATTTGCGCCAAGCGTGTCAAAAAGCTTTCCCTATTAATAATAACTGGGAAAGCTTTCTTTTTCATCCACCCGTCAATCTTATCAAATTCTTTCTCCCCAATTCTTTCCCTCAAGCCAGGCTCTCCATACCCCATGACATAATCGCGCACGCCCTGGTAATCGATATCCTCCCCCTCGGCCTCCTGACTGCTCTCCACACAATCGATCGTATGGCTTAAAAAAACATCTCGAGCTTCACAGGAAAAACTCAACAGTGAGTCGACACTTTGCGTCAACGAAAACAGCCCTTTGATCTCCGAATTCATCTTCCTCTTATTATTTTCTCTCATCGCCACCGAAGCTTGCTCCAGAATCTTATTCTCTTTCAAAATTGCCGCGCTCTTCGCCACCGACAGCACCCACATGTCTCGATCAGCCGCAGTAGTGGCGCGCAAAGTCAACGTCCGTGTGTCCATAACAACCCTGAAGATTCTCTTAGATTCTCCCGCATCGCTCCGCCCATCTCCGGCGACAACTTTCTCACAATTCACCAAATCGAGGGTCCTCTCCGGCCTGCCTTCAGCACCATATGTCAGGGTGTTCGACCGCAAAGTGAAAATTCTCGGCTTCCATTTTTTACCGTCAGATGAAAGTTTGTCGAGCCAGCCGCGCCTCAGGACATCTCCACGAGCACTTTCAGGTTGATCGACAAAAGATATTTTCGAGGTTAACTTTTCTCCAGGCGAATGGACAACTAATTTACCGGTGGTTCCTTCATGGAAGACATTCAGAGGTTTCTCCGACTCCTCGAGCTTCCTCTCATATACCCCTATCCGACCGCTCGCCACGAAATAAATGTTCATTCGACCTGCTTTTGAATCTTTCTGCTGGAGCTTGAAGAGGAGCTCTGACACGGTTGTGTCGGGGGACAGATTCCTGATGTCCCGATAAGTGTTATCAATAAAATGCACTCGCACAGTATCACCACTCATACCGACTTTTTCAAAACTCCCCCCCAATTTGGTATTACCCCCATTCGATGATGATTCCATCACTTGATCAGATGGATGCTGCTGAAGAGCCGCAGCCGATAAAAAGAGACTATTCATTATCTGCACGCATGCGCAAACTAAAAGGATTCTCGAGGTTGAAATTCACGAGTATCAATCGGTGAAAGATATCAGTTCTCATTCAGCGCTTCAAATCACCGTGGGGATAACCGAAAAGGTAAATATTTTCATACTGTTAATTTCCATCAAACAATAATCAACCTCGCTAGTATTACTCAAAGTACTACCGTTTTCAAAAGATTCTCGAGGTTGGAATTTAAGGTTTTTCATTTTCAAAAGATTCTCGAGGTTGAAGTTTAGAGTTTTTCATTTTTGGAAGATTCTCGAGGTTAAAATTTAACATATTAAATATCGAAAAGATACGTCAACCTCCCTGTAACACAAGACCATTCAAAAGAGGAAACAATAGCCACCCAACTAACCCAGCAGTACCATTGAAAAGATACAAAATAGGTTAACTTATAACAGCGTCAGATAGCTAACCAATTCTAGCGAAAAGATTCCTACTCCGCACTATGTAGATTTTCGTATATTATAAAATATCTTCTTCAATCAATCATTTCCTTCTTGCTCTGTACAACCGTTGGCAGCCTTATCCCACCGCTCTCCCCTCCACCGGACTTCCGTTTGGAAACGAACGTAAATGCCAAATATGCCCCCAGACCGATCACAACAACTCCGGCCATAATCGCCAGCTGCAACATTATATCGGTTTTGGTATCCAATTTCCGAGGACGTCTCGCTGCATGATCGTCCGACATAACATCATCAATTTCGATGTCGTTTCCAGCCGGTGCTGTTACGATACTTCCCTGCAAAGCAAATTCATGATAATCTATCCCCTATACCACTAGTCCTAACAGTGTCGCTGTCTCCTTTTAAAATTGACCCATAAAAATTACTCTGATATTCATAGATCTCCCTCCGCCGTATAATTTCCGACGCTCGCGGTCCTCTATGTCCCTAATGCTCAGTTTTCCACAGCCCCACTCATGTTGAGGAATGTGACCATTTACTCTTCTCCTTTAGAGCGGGAGCATGCACTCCTCATCCACGGAGCCTCCTTTCCCGGCAATTCTTAAGAATGACCCACAATGCCAATATAATTATATATCTACTAGTCGTAGTTCATGTCGGGCAGCACATATTACTAATTTTATATACTGATCTATTCATTCGTATAATATACTAATACGCGCTGTGATATTTCATAAATGAAAGAAAAACTAATAAAACATGGCCCAATTATAATATAAGCTAGCAACTGCTTTATACAATATATTATCAACTTTCAACCACCCTACCACTCCTTCCCCGAATCATTACAGATCTGAGCCCAGGAGCAGCGCTGGATTCGAGGATGTCGTTGAGAACGATAGCGGTCCTCGAGCCGGCTAATAAAATTTGCTGAATTATCAATTGACGCCATTTGTCCAGCAAAGCGTGGTCGACAGGAATGGGATTGCCGGTGCCAATAGGGAGGCGCTCTTTGGTCAGCGGGTTGGTGTATATGCTGAAACAGCTCACAATCAAAAGGTCCCCGGTTCGATCCCCAGCTATTACAGATTATTCGCAATTTCCGCGTTTTCGTTCGCCCATTTGGTGAGAGCTGCAGTGTTATCTTCATGCCAAAGCTTCTTATCAGCGGCATAGCTCTAAACGATAAGAATATCTTAGCTCGAAGCATGCAGGATACAAAATATGTGAGATTGTATTCTTACATTAGCATCTACTCTTTGAATATGAGTCCAACCACTCCACCAAAACTGAGGATGATTCTTTATGGTACTCTGTATGATCTCATGGTCCCATAGCTGACATAATAATAATATATAAACACGGATGCAGTGAAATGCTATTTCCTTTCAAGGTCGAAATAAAATCGAAAAGAGCAACGGTAAATATGTTTTTTTTCAACAGGACTTTGTCAAAAGTGTCAGAGAGTTTCCGAGTCTTATTTTGTGGCGCGTGACTTCTAATTCCTATACTACATCATAAAGAGATAAAGTCGAATGGTCCGGCAGCTCCACGAGAGTCTTTCGACCGAAATCATCACCTGAATATTATCAGGCACATGCGCACTTTAACCTAAGATACTCTTACTCTCGAAACCCTCGTGTAGGGGTTGATGCATATCTCCTATCAAGTTTATCAGAAACCTGACTGCGTCAGCATCTGTGACCTGCGTCGGTAGCCTCGTCGACGATCTCATCAAACGGTCTTTTTGAGATGTCTACAACAGCAGTGGCAATTGACCAAATATTCAAATACCATTTAAATGTGTACTTTAATATATAAATACTACTGATTTGCGTCTATAATGATATATATCTTACAACCTTAATTCCCAATAGGATGGGCGGCATCACAAACACTATCAGATGATACTCAAGCATGATCCCGCCTGAGATGCTTGATACCACGTCCAGCTGGCGACATAGACCCCCCCTCCTTTTTCTTCCAAGAACAACCCCTTCATGACGGCAATAAGTACTCTGTACTATCCGCGGAAGCCCCCAACATTGCCAAGTAACAGTTCAGGATATATTACTAGTGGAAGGCCATAGCATCGGCAACAATGATTGCCAAGCTAACAACAGGTAATAATAATCTCCTATCTCCAAAATGCATGCATCTCTGCTGCTATAGGAGTAAAAGCAATACCATTTAACTATACTGATTTATATTACATACTTTTCTGACACCTCTAGCATTTACAAAAAAACCTCACATCGCATCGTACTGAAAGCATCCTCTAAAACTTAATACCCACCATTTTTCTGACACCTCTAGCTGTCCGTACTACCTTGGAGGTATCCCCCTTAGCTTGATCATAAAAGTATTTAATAGCCTCCAAAAGACAGTCACCGCGCGGACATGTAATTTCGTTAGCTACCAGAGCGTTCGAATATGGCTCAGGTTGCTGGATGAAATGTAAAGGCTTTGACCACGGTATAGCCGACTCTGCTTTATGAGCCCATCCTGAAGCGGAACAATGGAAATATCAAAAATAACAGCTTGAGATCATTTGTTAAAACCAGACAGGAAGAACTCTTGCCGATACTCTTCACTTCCTATATACACTAGATTCGATAGGCTTTGAAAGAATTGGATTGCCACTAGCTCTGATTATAAGGTCAACTTTTCACTCGCAGGTAAGCTATCACTATATAATATCGCTCCTCTTCCTTACCGGCATCCTCTACAGCGTCCTTGCCTTGAAGAAGCCTTTTAAGTTGATTTGATGCTCGACCATCCAAAGCTGACATCGCCACCATACCAACAGCTTCATGACCATCTATATCCCAACAAGCAACCAATCCAATGAGCAGATACAAGATACTCAAAGATATCATGCTGCGCACTGCGAAGATTTTTGACATAGTGGGGCGAAACTGAAATAGTGATTAGAGGAAAATACGGTATGACGAAGCCATTCAGCTTCAATATTGGTAATATCCATCCGCGTAACTTCGCTACAAGACAGGCTCCTGGTGATGTAAAATACTCCTGATACAAGATGATGAAAAATCCTATCATTTCTCTTCAACGCAAGCCTCTCTAAATCGAGTTACGTTACTTGAAACCTTCAGCCGTAATGTTATAAAGATTCTTAATGAGGTCGAATTAGGTCTCCTTCTTGAGCAAGATATCCGAGCTCACCTTCTGTAAGCCAGTACTGGCGCCCAAGTCAACGAGACGGCTCAATTCACCACCAGCAATTTTGATAGCATTATTACCGAGATCAAACACGACCGTCGATGCTGCTAAAAGGTCTTCACTGACGAGTATCTTAGGTGATTGGATAGTGCACGGATCAACCTCAGATTTCACAACATTAGGAGCGAATTGATGACCGAATGGCGGGCATACCATCGGTGGGAACCCCAATTCTTTTTGCATATGTGAAACCGACACAGTCTTCGCATCCATACCAAATTTCCGCGAAATCATCTCCAAAGATACCCCCGTCCCCGCCACATGAGGGACCAACACCACCACTCGCCGTTTCATCAACTCGCCAACTCCATCCTCTTTCCGCCAATCTCCCAGCGCTATCCATACCGCATGACCGAGCGTACACGACTCCAAGCCGTTCGCCGAGATATATACCTCCCACGGTGGAGCTTCGGCTGGCCCACCATTCCTCAAAGATTTTTGCTGCCCGAAAGAGATACTTCTGTAGGTTCTTCTCAATTTCACAGCCTCATATTTAACTTTATATTTTTTACAGAATTTCACAACTGCAATCGGCAAGTTGATTGTTCGCTTTTCATGCTGGCCATGACCGCCATCGCTCGTCTGCCGTTTTCGACTTTTGGTCTTTTCCACTTTATCAAAGCTCAAAGATTCCTCCGCCGAATTGACCATACTAAGCAGATCCTCCTTGCCCTCCCCACTTGAATTTGATGCCCTCAAAAACAGCAAAGGATTCATCACCGCAGCGCCGACGCCATCTAAACCGATTCTCGGCGCGGCGCTCAAATCCTCAGATTTTCGTCTTCTGAAATTTTCCTGTCGTTCTTGTTTCTTTTTATGCCACTCTTGACCGTGATAAGACAATTTTCTCCTGACAACACGGTCGCAGTTGAGTTGATAATACGTCGAATCAACATCTCCTCGATGATGCAAGTCCTTAACATCACCAGTGGTAGCGGCTCGCACTTGGAGCTCTGTCGCCGCAACACTGGCTTTATCACCGCCAAGACCGACGCCGACTTTCCTTAGTGGACGGCAGTCCTTCCATTCCCCATTCGGCGATGGCATCTCCGAGTCGGCGAGCAGTTTGGTGAGATTCGACTTGGCTGAGATCTCATCAGAGTAGACCAGATTGCAGGAGGCATCATCGACCCATTCAATAGTGACATCATTTCCACCAAAATATTTTTTAAGCTCGGGTTCGTGAACCAAAGATACGCCGTAGAGATGATAGACGTTTGGGCGTAGCGGACAGTTTGGATTGAAGGACCGTCGAGGGGCGAATTGAGAGAAAGACGTAGAAGAAGGAGTTGATGCTGTAGGGGAGATTGGACAATCCATTAGTGGAAACAACCTGACCTATTGCGAACCTTGCATGCTGTAACCTGAGATTCTTATCAAACAATCCCACCTTTTAGAGATCTCAAGATTGTAAGGGCCGGTGGTCCTGAGGTCAGCGAACGGTAAAAAAGTGGAATTGCGAGTCTCCTAAGACCAGCATTATAGGGCATCATTTACTGAAAGAAACTCTAATTTGGAAAATCCCTCAAGATGAGGTCTCTCACACTGCTTGAGTCTGAGTTCTTCTTGAGATGACGACCTTATCAGTAAGTTACGAACGTGATATAAAAACCCTCCGAAGTTAAGAACAACAACAGACGACGATAAAATCGATCATATGGGCGTGCGCAGAAAAACCCGCACATTCCGAATGTGATGGGAACTAGTTATTGCAAATGCGGCGTAGCGTCTGAGTTTTAGAGGTTTGATTATATAATGTTATATATTCGGTCTTAGTTTACCATCATTACTAACATGAGACTCATCAACTTGAATTGTTACGCACTTCTCTGTTGGATCACCACTCAAGTCTCCGCTTCTGGTGTTTTAGGACCAGACTCAAAATATCCAGGCTGGGAGGTATGTTAATCACCGTGAAGGTTTTATTAGACATAACACTTTATAAGAGCTACTTGTACAGAGCATCACTAACTATAGATCGTGATATTGTACTATTTTGGGTAGTAATTCGACCTCTAACGTATCTTGCATGATAGACCTCTTATATGGAATAATAGGTAGTATTGAACTTGGATATGGTAATATAGAATTAACCCAATAACAAATGTGTTCCTCATTCTCATCGAGCATTAATCATCCAATTTATAATAAATTATTATTCCTTGTTTGAAGTAGTATTTAAGGATATCATATATGTTAGAGATCAAAATGGGAGTGTTTCAGATTGAGAAGATGGCTAGATCGTGCACGATACATCCTCCCAATAAGAAAGACAGATTCTACAACTCCTTTCATGCTGCGAGAGATTTGTCTGATCCTTATACTTTCTTGTATTGGCCGAGCAAGACCGTATCCCCGGTTATTTGGTAGCATTCACCAAGTCATGTTAGTCCGCTATAGAAATTTTAGGTTCTATGATAATGGGAAAGCGAAGATTAGCTTTTATATTAGAAAAACACGTGACGAACGAGTGTTAGAAGGGACTGCTGAGGAGGTGTACAAGAAGGTTGGAAAGCTGATGCCTTTTGATTTGAAGATGATGAAGACTTTGACTAATATTTTCACAAAGCCCGGCGATGTGAATTGTGAGGCTGTTCTTGACACGCTCATGGAAGGTCATCGTGGTGATCCAATGTGGGTTGAAAATATGATGATTACCAATGAAGAAGCCATTGAGGAAATGATTAGCGGATGGAAAAAGCGCACCTAGTTCTACTTGATGATGCATGGGGAGAAGATATTTATAATGTGTTGTTCCCGTCCATGGATGTGTGTGTGTGTGTGTTTTGTTAAAAATATTTATGATGATATTGAGTTAACAAGTACTTCATCTGAAATGGTACGAATCCAAATATGTACCATGTGTCAAACGGACCTTTATCACCTCAAATGGTATAGTAATAACTCAACATCGATGAGACTTCCCTCGTGTGTGATTTGTTGTTGCCGTCCAATCTCATATTATTATGTCCATAGATAGATGATGACCGTATGTTAAATAGTGAGAGGCAATGCGATAATAATAATCCAACAAAATTATCGGCCCACTCAAATAGGAACGATAATCGAATTGATAAAGTTGCGTGCTCTGATCGGACAATTCCGGTTGTTGATTGACTCTATACCTTTTTAAAGCTCCCTTCGATCGAGGCGAGCAAGACGGCAATTCTCAGATTACCAGGTCATTTATCGAAAGCACCGATAATCACAGTTTCAGCTCCGATTCGGAGCTCAATTTAAACAAAACAGCATCTTTGAAGGTTGAGACAGTCGTCTGTTTGTAATCAGATGTACGTCGGTAAATGGGTTAAACTTTGTTACGTATCCTTGGCCGAGTTGAGTATCCGTTACGTCATCCTCCTTTACAGGAAAAATCAGTTGCTGCTGCTGATGATGATGATAATGATGATAATGATGATAATGATGATAATGATGATAATATCGAACCTGAACTTTTCGACTGCCCTACATAGGCTGAGACCTGATCGAGATGTCTTAGTTCCGTTTGAGGGAGACATTTGTGACTTTGTGGATTTGAATGCGTTTGATGCACCGCTTTGGCTCGTAGCTATGGTGACACCCTTTTCCTTGCCTTTCCCTTCAACCGTTCCGTATGAACAAGGCTAGCAAGACATCACATTCGTTATCTTGGGCTTATCGTGAGATGTCTTATGGAACATCGCAACATCATCATCGAATGATCACTTCACCAACTACTCTACTCGCTTTAAATTGAGATTAGAGTCATCTTGGCAAATCGCAGTGTTTTAGTAATGCTTAACAATGATAAGTTATCATTGATAACTTATCATAGCCACCAGGAAGATACTTCAACGTGCCTCAGTACTTCCTAATAGAGTCACCAGAGACACCTTTCCCGCAAACAGAAGAGAGTGTAAAATGTCAATGCTGCCTGCAGTATAAAGCTGACACCATCACGGCCAAGAACTGACCAGCTTGGTAACCAACGACCGAATAGCTGAACCACCCTGACTGAATAAATAACACAACGCTTTGGGTAAAGTAACGAAAATCATCAGAGGCCCGCCCAAATATCGTCCCGTTCTTGAGTTCTATGATTCTGCCAACAATGGAAAGCATGCCAGCTGTTGTCTTTACAGCCCCTCGTTTCTCCATTCGGGCCCTTGTAATGACAAACCTGACATAAAAACATTTCAAGAAAAAAACGGCAAAGATGATGACTTCCTGACATAATTTTTAGAGCCGGTAAGAGCATGACTCCCAATATGAACGAGGCGATCGCTCAAACTTACAACAATGCAAGTATAACCAACGAGGATATGAGATCATCCCTTTGTCATGCTTACCCAATTGGCCGGACATTTTCGACATTCTTCTGGTAAAGGCTCTTCAGCAGCAGCAGCCGATTGACAGCACGGAGTGGCTTTTGTCAACTCCTCAACATCGTCAAGCTGCTTCTCAGAATCCGTCATTTAGTGACCACGGCACTGCCGAAAGATACTTATTATGAAGCTCCACAACACCGATCCATAAAGTATTGAAACGGTTAAGGCGGTGAATTGATAATTGATGTTAAAAGAGCATTCCTTCGCTCGTTCATTTTGCTTAGCGAACCTTCATTGGAGAACTCCTTCCAAACAATCAACGAACATCTCAGATTCCTCCACTCGATGGTCTCGGGTGACTTCCTCACATTACCCTTGCGGACATCTGGCGTGATGAAGCATTCCAGATCATCCATCTCATCGACAGCTTGTTCGATAGAGCCAGTTTGCTTATATTGGTGCAGCCCGACAACCCCCAGTATCGCCTCAAACGTATCAGCGTAACGTTTATTACGCACGGCTTGGGGGTTCTTCGGTGGCATCAACGTCAGAGGCTCGTAAAGTGTTGCTTCGGCCAGACAAGGAAAGTTATCACAAAGCTCTACGAATGAATCTGCCTGGTAATCGTTGGACCAATAATACCGGTCATTAACAAGAACTCGCCAAAAAGCATCACCGAGCCAAGCCAGGCGACCATTTAGACCATCGTAAGCCGAAAGAGCTTCTGACATTGCCGAAGTGGATGACAGAGATATCCTCAAGCACGCACACACATGCGCAATAGCAATGTCTCTCGCGAGGAGCCTAAGGCCAAACGGAACATCTTCTTGGAGCTCAGATTTAACTCTTTCATCGCTATCAGATGCCCCCACTTCAACGGGGTGAACTTGCACGTAGTGAGGCAGCAAATAAACGGTTGATTTCGAGCTCGGTGGTTTTGCTTTGCCGCCAGGCTTCAACGGCGCTGGACTGGCCGAGGCAATGAAAACTTCCTGGGAAGCATCTGTGTCGAGTTGATATTTCTGTTTGTACAAATCTTTTAAAGATATCATTTCCGTATTGGTTCCTTTCGAACTCCAAGCATCACGTTCCACAAACACACTGCTTGGCGTCGCATCAGGAACCGTTGACCAAACGAGATAGGGCCGAGGTGCTTTAGTGGTAACGTGACGCGCCAATACCAACGAAGGATATTTCAGCGCGATTGGCGACCTAAAAATGAAGCACTACTGCGAGGTAAACTCTCGCGGCTACACAGGCTGCTGCCAACTAGAGCTCTCGATAGCTTCCTTAATGCTGGCCATTCTATCCCAATCGATCTCGTTATTAGACGTAATAAGCATCAAACGATAAGGTAGACTCTTGTAGTGGTCACCAGTCGGACCGTATACAAGCTCCATAAAATGGGAATGAATGAACCTGAAAAATATGATGACTTGATGTCACTCTCGTGATGATGTTACTCAATTAGATCCTCCTCACTTGGTTCAACAACTACAGCGGTGGCATCCTCCTCAGTAAGACCATCACCATCGGAAAGTAAAACCACCGCCCAGCTGAAAGACTGCTGTTGGCGCGGATGCGTTCGCGTTCATTCTTACCATCTCAAACGCCGTCCATCCGAGTTGTGCAGGCGACGAAAGTACCAAGCTCTTTCCCCTGAAGATTCCCACGTCGGTGGGAGTACGGGCCGGCGTCCCATAGGAAAACGGGAAAACCAAAGCCAGTAATGTAAATGAGATCGAGCTGTCGATTTGCTCAAATATGCACACAATTCGCTGTCCCCATTTAAATTGCTTCTCTCTATTCCTCTAGTAACGCGTGATGAGCTGGCGAGCCTCTCGTCACTTGCGAAAGCGAACAGCCTTTACCGTACAATTGCTGATCTTTCGTTACGTGTCATCCGTCTAAGGGATAAACTCGTACCATAAATGATGCTCACTAATGTTCGAATGCTCAGCAACTATGAGAAATGTCTCTCATTACTCGACTTCAGTGTACTAAAATATCTTATCAATTGAGCAGCTACTAGCTTTTGTCGCTACATAGCACTGTGTGGTATTATTGCTAACGTTGATGATGATCGGAGAGGACGAGTAGATGATAAATGATGAACTTTTTTCGGGACTGCGTAACTCAGAGCTTTCTCTTTGTTAGAAAACCGAATCGGTAATGGTTGGATACTAATAGTGCTACTGCTCGGGATTCTTACCAAACGCATGAAAAAGATAGATACAGATGCACAAGAGAAGGAATAATAGCCCTGCCAATGCAGAAAGCATAATCCACTCCTGTTGAGGTGTTGTATGTTCGAGCAGTAAGCTTGAGAGAAAAGGCGTAAAGATACCAGATATGGACGCCATTGCATAGCATGAACCAGTTCCGATACCTCGGATTTCAATAGGGAAAGCCATTGGCGCGAAAAGATAAAGGGAGAATGCGGATGCTTGGATAGAAGCTAGGGTCGTACAGTATGATACGAGCAAAAAGAAGCTCATTGGGGCGAAAGCAGCGGCAAGTGTACAGATCAGGGAAGATATGAAAGAGCAGGCAAAAGCGAGACATAATGTAGCGGTCAACGAAAGACCCGCTTTTAGTGCTAAGGCCAGTAAGGGTACAGCTAGCGATGAGCTAGCTAATATAATAAAGAGAATAATATGACGAGAAGTATCAGTTACAACCTGGGCAAGATAAGGAGGCAAATATAGCAGTATAATCCATAGGACTGCAAACAGGGTAAGATAGATAAACCAAAGCGGTAGCGCAGTGGTCAGAAATTCTACACGCCAAATGGCACTGAGGAGGTGTCGTCTCGTGTTCAGTCCTTGTGTATCATCGTTATGAATTTGTTGCTGAGCTTGTAAGGTAAACTCTTCGAGGGACGGCATATCACCATTTTGGTTATATAATCGTTTGATAAGCTCATAAGCAGCATGATAGCGCCCACGCAAAAGTAAATAACCTGGTGATTCAAACGGGAAATACCACCGTAAGATCGCCGCTGGTATGATAGGTACAATTGCCAAGAACTGTAAGATACGCCATTTGGGGAGCAGGGTAGAGCCTTCCATCGGTATTGCATTCAGACCTGCTATATAAGCCGCGGCCAAGGGAGAACCGATGAACATAAACAAGACCAATGAGTTCCTTTGTGATTGATGGATAAATTCAACGTAAAGTATATAGTCGACTGTGCTTACCATACCAGTACCAATAGCAGCCAGAGATCGGAAAAGAACCAAAACCCAATAATGCCAGGCACCAACGCTTATCAGTCCACAAACCGCAATTACCGATATTCCAAGTGCGAAGGGGATACGACGACCAAGATGATCGGATATATAACCAGCAAAGAAAGATCCCAGCAACGCAGAAAGTGACACCATGCTCGGCAATAACGAGTAACTTGTAAAAGATAGATTGAAGTGATCTACGACGTCTGGTTGTATAACTGATACTATAACCCACTCGGTGGCTGCAGCAAACTGACCACATGCACATAGCAGAAGTAATAGATACGTGTACCTTCGGTGCATTACTAAAGATTGAATGTCGAACACTGAATGCTCATCAGCCACACATGACGACATTTGAAGGAAATTTGGTAGAAAACTAATCAGCTGAACACCATTGGAAAATTGACCCAACAAAGTTGAAACGGAAACAATGAGTGGGGATAACGCAACATTCTGTAATATTCGAAACAACATTCCAGCTATGAATCTTCAGCAGTATTATCGTATTCGCAACAGGAATCCACAAAGTCGTATCGTGATGATCACCTTCTTAGGCGTCCCGTGGCTGCTCGTTCTTGACTCTCAACCATAATATTGCTACCACGAAATTAAGACCAACGACGATCGTCCAAACTGCCATATACAACCATTGGCGACCCTCGGATGACTCGGAAATTATTGCGGATAAAAATGGGGAGACCAGACCCGTCAGACCGGCAACAGCGCTGAGTAGACCAGACGCTGATCCGCGATATCGAGGAGGGTAGACAGCAGGGGTTAGAACGTAAATTATACACCAACAAGGTATAAGGAAGAAGTAGATGAAGCACGATGCAACAGCTACAACTATTGGTAAGGAAAAATAGGATGCCAAAGTACACCAGAGACAAGCTAGACAAGCACAACCCAGAAAGATACGCAAAGATACGCTCATGGACAACTTCTTGAGCATAAAGGCGATGGTCGCCGCGCCGGGCA
>JAAPAO010000320.1:0-40044 GCA_013115145.1 Perkinsus chesapeaki | reverse complement strand
CATCACAACCGCCTCAGGTTGTATTGCGTTGGTCTACTAGTTTGGTATCTACTTCCACTCCAAACGGAATTTTTCATAATGGTAATGTTATTAACCAATGTCACTATCAAATACAGTACCACCATCAGGGAGGAAGTGGATACCTTATCTTAAGAGGGCAGAGGAATTAGATAACCAGTAATATTCAGGAAGGATTAGACGGAAATTTGGTAGAATTATTGTCACCCGTACGTCGCAGTTGAGCAGGTTGATAGGATCCATCGGTCCTTTGTGTCGCCGAGTACCCTAATACTTTCGGTAGGATCGAGTAATATGCGCGCTCTGACTTAAGATTCCCCAACCTTTTGAAACACAGATGCTTATTCTTCTGGTATTGATTGGTTGGTGTAAAGGTTGACATTGTAGGTATTCTCCTAACACTTTTTTTAGTTGAATCATATAGAGGATGCGTTATGGGATAATCTACTTTATTAAAGTATATAGTAGCTGCTAAAAGTGCACGACGACACTGTCTCTGTGTATCTAAAAGGCATCGGAAAACAATCCCACGGTTACATTTTGAGAAATCTTACCATTTCCATCTTCCTTGGGAAGTGAGGGAACCGCACTGTGAAGATTTCCTACCAGGACAATCTTATTAATCTTTGGAGTTGGCTTTGTTGTTTTAGGTACCCTTTAGTGTCCTTCTACTGTCGATTGTATGTAGCTGAATCATTGATGGCTGCACGACAGCAACAACAACAGGGTAACGGGTATGATAAGGCATTGGATGGGGTAATAGAGAGGACGGGTTTCGGGTTTGGGAGGTTATATAGGGGGGGTTTGGGAGGCCGGCTAGGCTTAAAGGGTCCTGTTGAGGGAGGCCGGCTTGGCTTAAAGGGTCCTGTTATATTGTACTATCTTTTACATCGCTATCAGCACTGTAGTATATCCATGACTCATATACCTCGTGGACCATGAGGTCTCCCAGATGTGTGGGGTGTGGAGTTCGATTGAAACACCTGTAAAGTTTTCGTCGAGATTTATCATCCTCCCTCAGACCCTAGTAGCATTGCTCGACGTTTGTGAGAATGAGAAGGCCCAGCTTGGTGATGAGCTGGATGACGGCCCGCGTAAACTGGAGGACTTTTGTATAAGTGTCTTTGGTCATGCGGACAACGAAGATAGGAGCGGTAGTGCAGGTCGGAGGTTCGATTCCCGGTAGAGTCATCTTATAAGGTCAAATTACCGCTGCGACTAGCATGAAGTTTTATTGCGCTTCGTTGTTCTTCGACGTGCTGGAAGGAGTGCAGGTGGATAACAAGGGCACGCTGTCACCTGATTTGGAAGATAAGAGAAAGTACTCTGACGGGCAGAGTCGTAGCTTCTTACGCGGATGGTCGTGGGTTCGAATCCAGCATGTGACATTTTGACTTAGATACGCTAAATATAAAGCTGTTTACATCAACAAGTGCTTGAAGGAAGGCACAACTCCCGAGCCTGGTCCACCCGGAAACCCTGCGCCGACCCAAGCCGGCATAACGGATAAAGGTAGTACAAGTCCCGCTCGAAGGCGACAGGACATTTACCTAGCTTCAGCAGCGCCATCGGTGGTTGGGCCGCGGGGCACGTTCCATTATAATGATGATAGTCCCTCTACAACAACAACAACGACAACCGCAGCGCCTCCTCCTACCGCGACCGCGCGCCACAATAATAATAACGATCACAGAGCTGGGGGAAGTGTACCGTCAGTGGGAGGTAGGAGCGGGGACTTCGGGACACACAAGGTTCGTTGGCTTGTATTGATTGCTGGAATTCATTGGCGATGATTGGGGAAGTGGGGGTAATTGAGATTCCAATACGGGAATTGAAGTCACACTCCCCAAATTGGGGAGTTATTGGCCAAGTCGACGACGACGGTCAAGTTGGCAGGTTCCTTTAACTACGCTGCATCCTTGAACTCTTCCAATATCACGACGACTGCAGCAGCAGCATCACCGACTTTTGGGGGACAGAATGTGGACATTAAGGTAGAGGAGGCTGGGATGGGGTTATTAATAGGGTTAGTTGGCAGAAAGTTGGTATGAATAATAATACAGCAGTAGTAGCGGGAAGGAAAAGGCCAACAGCTATACAAATGCAGGAGGCTAAGAAGAAGTGTCATGTGAGTGGGAAAGGGATGCATTCATTATTCCTCATTGTTCACCCTTAGCACGCGTCCAGTGCCATCGACTTCGATGACCGAGCCACTGCTATTCAACTGCTAACAGAGGCCATAGCATTGCTACAAGGGGAGGGAGGCGGCGGCGCATGAGTGGTACTATAGGCAACGATGACTCTCGAAATGCGAGTGTCGGAAAGGTCTCCAGAAGGGGAGGGATATTCCTGCTGAAGAATCATCGCTTGTGATCATCATCGGGTCCCCTATTTGGTTCTGTGTTCAGAATCCAACGACTTCCGGGGCGTCGCTGCTATACTTGATGAACAATTTATCAATTGCAAATTCAAGGCTACTATTCTACTACTCGGCCGTCGGCCCTGCTTGTAATTTTGGTTCTGAAAGGTTAATCTGGCCTAGCGGTTGAGCGCAGTGTTCAATAGCGGAAGGGCGAAGGCTCGATTCTTTGTAGAGTTATATTAGCAATGTATTCTGATGTTGTGGACAGTCCGCCGCCGGACACAGCGACTGATCGAAGTTCAGTAGGGAATCGGAATAGGCGGTGGGAGCCAGAGGAGGGGTCTGTTATTATACCTGATAAAGTAGGGAGGGAAGGCAGTCCAGTCATCGGATGGATTATCCACACGGTTTTGGAATCAACATCTTGCTTCATCTCTCCTGATGATATACAAACAAAACCAAAGCCACCTGGCTGGAGAGGCAAGTAGCTGGCAGGATGAACAGAAATGTTGTGGTATCTGCTTTGCTACCTAGACTCGAGCCTCCGCTATCACCGGCAGCGACGGCGGGTGTGGAATTGTGATTAACTTATGGAGCCGGGGAAGTATGCTTACTCTCGCCTGTGTGGGGGAAATATGAAACTGTATGATAAGTATCACATAGGAGCAATGATAGTTGATTATATGTCATTACGGAACTATCGGAAAGCATTTGTATTTGTTGTGGTGGCGGGGAGGTTATTGCTCTCTTTATGGTAGATACATGTGTTTGGTGTGACAAAGATGAACACACCGGAAATATCTTTGTAAGTGTAACATGCATGCTTCAACCTCATAGGTTTATCATAGGTATTTCTCTGACCTTTGTCGTATCGATGAAAATGAAGGTGAAGATTCTGAGATGGCTGTCGACTCGCAGAGTGTCGGAATTGAATGGCTTGATGATCATTCATGCAACATCCGCTGTGGTAGCGATGAAGCAGCAAAGAGGGCTCTCGAGGTGAGTTGCTAAGATACTGGGAAAACTAATTCACCGGAAAATCGGCTGTGCTGGTTCGATACTGTAGGGAATCACATTTGAGCGAGCTCATGTGGTTGTGGCAGAACTGGTGGGGAATGTTGGCGGTCTGGGGAGGCTGGGATGTACTTGGTGATTGGTATAATTAAGATTACCGCATTAGCTGCTGCTCACTCACTGTGTAGCTGTATTTTACCAAACGGTCTGTATTTTGCCAAAGCTAGTTTCCTATATTCTGCCACCAAAGCCGGTCAGTATGTCGAATGAAACTAACCTGACTAGCAGCAAGCCTGAAGGGGCTGCTGACGGAAGTGAAGCATGCTTCGTTGCGCCTCGGTTAGAATATCGGCCAGTAGCCTTCCTCGCTCAATCATCATAGTAAACACGCTAAAGCTGGGGAGTGGAAAAGTCCACCGGATTTTCTTTCCTCGTCAGCATAGAATATGCATTTATCCGGAAGCTTACCAATCTGTTAAATTGATTGTTCAGCACCCAACAGCAACTAAGATCGACGGCCCGTGGACCCTGAGTGAGCTTATAGAGCTACCTGGAAAGAAACAATTCCAACTGTGTTTTCGGTATGCCACTGACAAGGACGTCAAAAAAGCCGGCCGAACTTGGCGTGATGTATGGCACCACCTCGGAGGAACCCTTCATCGATGTGCTCAACTCAGTCACAATTCTACCGTCAAAGTTTGAATAGAAAGGGGTATGATAGGAACGGAGACAGGCTGGAACCGAGAGGGATTCATTTGAAGCCTCGGCGGGGAAGGAATAGGTGATTGGCGGGGTTTCTTGCTAATCTTGCTCGACCTTGCATTTTCTCAACGCAAAGCAGAGTGGATGGTGTAGGCGACAACGCTCTCGAAGTCGGTCGCCAGTTGGAGGGCGAGTCGAAGTTGATGATGAGGAGCGTGCACGACGAGCTAAACGGCAGGAGAGATTCGGTGTAGTTGAAAAACCTTCGCGCAATCAACCTCGTCGGTATCATGATGGCGAGGGTTCCTCGAGGTGAGTGATTTGCAATCACTGATTGCTAAGTTATATTTCGGTTACATGGTTTATTTTAGCGAAGACGACTGGTCAAAAAAGGGTGGGTGCACAATGGGGATTTTGCGCGATGATGACATTGATGAAGAGTCCGTCTAAGTTGATTTCCGAAAACTCCTTCTTGTCGCGTTGTCAAGTGATAGGGTCTTCATCGCACGAGGGGGACCTTCCGTCACGGGTTCTCTTGCTTTCGGGTTCGAGTGGTTCGGGGTGATTAAGAGAGCTTGGTGTTGCGGCTCAGGAATACGGGGGACTAAAAAGTTCTCAGTGAGAACGTTAGTAAACCTGGCAGAAATCACGCTAGTCGAGTTTTTAGTACTTTAATGATATTCCGTAAGTGGGAAGCATAACAGTTTTTACAGCCCCGTCGTTTCCAGTGGTCCTATAGTGTAGTGGTTAGCACTCTGGACTTTGAATCCAGCGACTCGGGTTCAAATCCCGATAGGACCTTTAAGCTCACATCAACAGGGCTGCCCGTAGTTAACTCGGAGAATCTTGTCAGTTCTTCTGGCAGAGCTTGTCAAAGACGATCTAACTATAGGAGGAGTCTCTCCCGGGCATGTGTGCTCTGCCGCAGTGCTAACGAATAGCCGACACTTCGGGGAATAGTGTTTAAACTATTATCGTTTAAGACTTCTGATGATGCGTATCGATGGCATTATATTATCAGTAATTTCGTTTCAAGATAATGACGGTTCCTAAGGAATCCGAGGTTGACATATTAATAGTCGGTGCCGGTCCAACGGGCTTGGGTGCAGCTACACGGTTGAACCAGCTTGGTATAGATTCATGGACCCTCGTTGAAGCAGAAGGGGAAGCAGGTTAATCGACACAGTCTAAAGCGTTTGATAACAAAGAGCTTTCAGGAGGCCTCGCCACAACGGGCAGGACCCCGGAGGGTTTCCTATTCGATATGGGTGGCCATGTCATCTTCAGGTAAGGCCATGATCGAGCGAGGGCTTTCTTCGAACATGCGCTTGCTCCCATTGGGCTCCACGGCTCGTCATGCTTTCAGTCACTTTGATTACTTCGACCAGCTGTTGGATACCGCCGTTGGTTCCGGCGACTCGCACTGGAACACCCTCGAACGAGTGAGCTATATATGGATTCGGGGAAGGTAAGCTGGGAAGTGTGCCAGTAACATCGAGGAGCTTACAGATGGGTACCTTATCCTTTCCAAAACAACCTCTATTGTCTCCCTTTAGAAGATAAAATTAAATGCATTGACGGCGTGATTGAGGTGAGTACGCAGCCACACTTTTGACATGCGTGGAATGGCACTCCCAATAGGCCACCAAACTGTCAGCTGCAGCACCTCAAGTGAAACCAAAAACCTTCGATGATTGGATAATCCGCGTGATGGGTGAAGGGATCGCCGACCTCTTCATGCGACCGTACAACTTCAAGGTAGTCCGCGCCTGTAAACCATCCCTTTTTTTGTAGTGGTCCTATAGTGTAGTGGTTAGCACTCTGGACTTTGAATCCAGCGACTCGGGTTCAAATCCCGATAGGACCTTTTTTGAACTATTTCATTCTACCGAACGCCATCCTCAGGTATGGGCATATCCTACTAAGGACATGCAATGTGAATGGTTAGGTGAAAGAGTGGCCACTGTCGACGCAAAGAAAGTGATTGCTAACTGTTGACGCCTTGACCCATACCTACTCAACTGTAGGTGATAGAGAACGTTCTTCGCAACGAGCCCGCAGCCGGTTGGGGCCCGAACGCCGTGTTCAGATTTCCCAAAGAGTAAGTGGAAGTGTGCTTTAATAAACTCGACGTATTTACCGGCCACATGTGACTCCGGCCTGCATTCTGAATATTGTTGTTCCTCTAGCGGCATTCTCTTAGTGGTGGCACTGGCGGTATCTGGAAAAAAGTTGCATCCCTCCTTCCGCAAGATAGAATGCTCTACAATAAGAAGCTAGAGCGCCTCGATGTAGCCAACAAACTGGCCGTATTTCGAGACGGTAGAGTTAGCTCGTATAGATGGTTGCAATAACCGTTGCCAGGCTCCATAATACGATACAAGAAGATGCTTAATACGGTGCCCCTCGACATCACTCTATCGATCATCGAAGGAGAGGAGTTCGATAAAAAGGAAGAGTGGACGACCGACTTGAAATATTCAAGTGAAGATCTTCCAGAGAGCAATGACTTTACGGCGTTTTCAGGCACCCATGTTATCGGTTTGGGGATTCGTGGAAGTAACCCGCATGACAAAAAGTGTTGGTTGTATTTCCCGGAAGATAATTGCCCTTTTTATCGAGCGACAGTCTTTTCACATTACGCAGATTCTAACGTGAGCTCCTCGCCGCAGTACACGGAATAAAGCAGTTCTGCCTTTCTATGTAGGTACCCTCTCACGAGACAGAACTTAAAACCTTGCGGCATGCCTCAACCAAGACAGAGTTGACGGCATCGACAACTGGTGGGCAAAGGGACTGTTTACGCTGCCAGTTGTGGAATAAATACGTACATTGTGCTTAGGCCACCCAAAGCCTGGACCCTATTGGTCACTAATGCTGGAGGTGTCAGAATCCAACCAATATAAACCAGTTGATATGAAGACTATAGTCGATGAGGCTATACAAGTGCTTTCGGATCAATCGCAGCTCTCCCTTTACACCAACTACCGATCAGGGCTGCATCAATACCACGTTGTTGAAAACGGATGATGAGATAGTTTCGATCTACCATCGAAGGCTTGAAAGAGGATATCCAACACCTCACCTTAAGAGGGACGGTCGGTCACATTATTATTTATATTTTCGGCTACGCTCGTCCTTACAGGCGTCCTTCGGCAAGCACTGCCTTTATTGCAGAAGAAGGATGTGTGGAATAGGGGAAGGTTTGGGAATTGGATGTATGAGATAGCGAATCAAGTAAGGCGATAGTCTGTCCGTAGACTAAGTTACTGCTCAGGACCATAGCTGCATGGTAGGAGTTGAAGCTGTGGACAATATCCTCTTTGGCAGCGAGGAGTTCACTTTGAATCATCCTTCTATGGTAGGAGTTAAAGCATACTGGATATGTTGAATATTTCTATTACAGGCCAACAGCCGCCGAAACACTTCACTCAAGTACACCCATCCAGTCGAGGATATTAAACTAATAGCCTCCTCGAAGAGAAAGCTCCTGGGTCTTCCAGCAAGGGAAGCTCACCATGGACTATGAGTGTGTACCAGAACACTTTCATCACTGTGCATGCATTTTTTATGAAACTAACAGTCTTGCGTTTGTCTAGTAGTATGCGAAATGAACTGTAGGAATACTGAATCATGAGCATGTACGAGTAACATTCGAGTTATCGAGGTTCCAGAATGACGGCCAATTGATACAGCATGGCAAGAAACGGCGTAGAACACCAGGAATCTAAACGGCGTAGAACACCAGGAATCTCACATGGCTCTTCATCGCCTGATCATTTTGTGTTGTCGATGAGCCGAGGCTGTGGCAGCGGAGTAGAATTAACTCCCATCGGTCAGAAGATACGTACAAACTGAACGCGACACAATAACCACTGAATATGCTCGTTTGGTTAAAAACCGGTAGACAACTGGGCCCCTGACTGAATGCTTGCTCCTGAACTCGTTCGGAAAGTTACGACAAGATACCAAACTTGGCTGTTTATCCGAAATGGTAAAAGTTGTTCGACACTAAGCTGGATCAGAGTTGCTGTTGGGACCGTATAAATGGTGGTATAGGCTCCTCTGAGCTCCTGGAGTCTCGCAAAGTAGCCGTAGAGCAAATAATTGTCACCCCTGTCTTCACTTTCAATACTAATCATCAGCTCCGTGAAAAGCTTCACGACCGACAAGCACACTTCGCAAGAGTGGGTACACTGCCTCGTACGCCGTGCTTCAACTTGAGCTTGAGACGCGAAATGAAACCGGCCTTCTCCGCTTCTCTGCCATGTACGTGTCCTTGTGGCGCGAAAGTTAGGTTTTTTCTGCTGAGAGCTAAACGTCTCTCGATCCTGGTATCATGATGAAGTGTATTTATAGAACTTAACCAACATCCTCTCATGGTTGATCCTTCTGGCGCCCTGACTGCTGGGTATACACCAGAAAATGAGTAGCTCAATCGTGTTATGGCTACAAGGGCTTGAGGTGCCAAGGAGAGCAACTGCACCGAGTAGGCAAAGTGGCACGCATAACAGCGCATCACAATACGGTATTTGTAATCTCCTCGCTTTCTAGGCAGTGATTGTTCCAGCGTCGTAACTGTGGGCAAACATGAACCGTTTCTACCCTCACTGATATCCAAAGCTTATGGGCCATATAGGACACGCCGCCTGCTCGGCACTAACGCGGTTGACTCACTGCCAGACTCTCCAGATCGTAAGCTGCAACTCGAAGCGTACGCTTGGCGTGCGAATCAAGCCGAGCTGAAAAAGTAGCTTCGAGAAGAAGTTCACTACTCTTTGTTCCGTTCCCAATAAATGTGGATCCCACTACTCTTCGTTATCGGTCTACTCGACAGTGCTTTCGCTATTACATCCTCCAAGGCTACCCTGGACTGTAGTGGGCACCCCCAAGATCGCCTCACGGCCCTCAAGTGCGCCCTTCGTAATGGAACCTTGGTTCACCCATTGTCTGATATTACAGGGCGTGACATGATGCTTGCTGCATTGACCGCACAACGTGATCCATCAGCCTTACCTTGGATGGTGAACGCCGAAGTTCTCAAGCCTAATGTGGAGCATACAGTTTTTGTTCTGGTGGATGGTATGGGGATGGATATCATCAACCGCACTGTTGGTAAAGAGCCGACTAAAAGCTTCTTGAAGGAGAATATGGTATCCGAAGTGAACAGCGCCTTTCCGTCTTCAACTACTCCGAACTTGATTAGCCTCGGGAGTGGTGATTATCCTTCCCAACATGGTGTCCTCGGTTGGATCGAGCTAGTTGACCAGAGGCCTATCATCCCGGCGTTATGGCTCGATGCGATCAATTATACGCACATGTCGCCCAATGACACTAAGCTCGCCAAAGATGCATTCCATTTCGAGTCTGTTATACAGGGAGGAAGTGCCAAAGCTAAAATGGTGTATCAGCAGTATATTGACACACCTTTCGCGAAGGCGGTACTTGGTAATACCCCCGGCGTTGCGATCAATGCATCCAATCTTACGGATGCTATCAACTTGGTGCCGACGTATCTCAGAGAGGTCCACGCAAAGGGTGAAACATCCTTCACATTCATTTATATAACTGGAATCGATTATGCTCTACATGCTTTGGGTGTAGATAGCCCAGTGGTTGATAAACTAATGCGAGGTATCGATGGACAGCTCGGAGAGCTTTGGAGGAGTATAACATATCAACTCCCCGCCGAGGCTAAGACGAGGATGATTGTGTCTGCCGACCACGGTCAGATCAATATCGATCACGTTGAGGTTCACGACAAGCAAGACGCTGACAAAAGTTATCGTAATGTGCTGGACCTTGGAGGGCTTATTAAATGCATTCCAACAGTAGAAGCTCGATCCTTCGCGTTGCACCTAGTTGATGGTATAACCGCCGACGAAGCCAGAGAAAGGATTCGGCAGGAGGCTCCCGATGTCTACAATAACTGGCTGTTATTGACTCCCGATGAACTTGTGGAATTGGAGTTGTTCGGCTTGAAGGAATACACTTCAGATTTTGCCAAAAGTCAAATGGGAGATCTTTTCGGTATCAGCCTCAACAAGGCTCTATTAACCTACTATGTTAACGGTATCTCGCATGAGAGTTGGCTAAGAGGCCAGCACGGAGGACTCCTACCAGAAGAGGTGAAGATCCCGTTCATGGTAGTTGACACTACTCAAACCATCGTTGATATGAGAACCGGATACAAAAGACTTCAAACAGCGGCGAGAAAGTACTTTGATAAGTACAAGTACAAAGAGTAGGTCGTGTCCTAAGGAAGTCTAATACATTTATTATTTTCAATTTTATGTTGCTCATGAAGGTATCATCATGGCAATCTTGCGAGCACAGCTCGAAGCTAGTATTAGTAGAGGTTGAAAGCACATTTTTCTTTTTCTATCCAATACTGATCATTCCCTGCTTTTTCTTCCGTGGGCCTGACGCCCAGCGTCTCGCAGGTGAATGATATGTGTTGTAGGCTCGGACTGTGAGCCATAATCTTTCAAGTGAGATCAGGCAGTGGTATCGATCTGTTCGGCTGATCAGGCCATACCTTAGAAAGTATCAGCTTTGGAAATTGAGGATTGAGTTTATCCCAAAAGTATCAACGCCGTGCGGGAGTCACAGGAGTCATTCAAACGGCCACACGCAAGAGCCCTTCAATTTATCACTTAAACGTCTCCCTATGGTGGACGAAATGATCACTATCGATCGAGAGAGATACTGATTATTTCCAGGCGACGGCAAGACTTATCATAAGTCTCGTCGAGATGCATTAGCGACGTATGCATCTCTGTTACATGATGAACGGCATCGGTACGAAAGCTCCCACGAGTTTTCACGGGTTCGCGTACTCGCGGTTCGCCTTGATCCGTGTAGATTTCCAGTGTACGTGGACAGTAACTCGCCAAAAGTTTTGACCCAACTTCGGATGGTAAAAGCCGTATTAAAAGGAAACACCTGTCATAACGTCTCACACAGTACGATTCACACTCATTGAAGTCCTCATTACAGATTTTAGCCTGCCTGGCGACCCGACTCATGTGCCCGTGTTTACGAGCAGAGAACAAGCCATAGTCAAAGAGTGCGAGTAAAATTATCGGCTAGTAAAACCTCTCAAAACGTGGCCCTATAACGTGGTTGGACGTGCGTGTATTCCTTTTGCTCCTACCGTTCGAAGTTGTGTGCCTGGTATATTGTATGTAAAATTAACAGTGCAAACCGATTTCGCTCAGGTTGAGCAGCTCGGCAACCGTGGCCGGGCCACATGCACGGTGCATGATGCACCTACGCGCCTTAACCTTACCCTGATGTAGTAGTCGGTCACGGGCGTGGCCCTTCTTCCGCGAAATAGACAAGTGCGTTCGCGTACGGTGAGTGAGTCACAGGAGAAGTTTCGCCGGAATCTTTCATCTTTGCTGTTAGTGAGAAGTGAACGTCGCCTACACTCGGTTAAGTGTTCCCGAGGTCTTACGCTTCTATCATCGAAACTATATTGGCTACTGCCCTACTTTGTGCTACAACCTTTGGGATTGTGTTATCAGAGTCGGCCATCGTCTACCGATAATATCAATCGACGTGTCGATCACGACTCCGCTCACAAGTGTGTGCATTACATTCTAGGCTCCATAAACTTTTCGGCAACAAACCTTATATTACCCGAGATGACCCGAGCAGCTCACCTTATGTTTTCGGGGACTTATAGGGAGCGGGGCTGCGCCACACTATGCTTACCTTTGGTTGTGCGTGGGAGAAAAGTCTACAATAGTCTACGGGCTGGGTATCTACGTGCAATTTATTTCGGTGGCACACTGGGTACAGCGTGCACGTATACATTTATCATGGGTGCACGCGTGCATGCTGTTCATGAGCTGATCCACACCATTTCAAGATGTAGTTAGTTCAATTCATGAGTACCTTGTTATGAGCTACATTAATTTGTCCTAACCCATCATCAACCTATTAGGCACTATATTAATTTCAGGCTGTATCACTTCGTTCTCCGCTGCATTTATTCAGTATTGCTTTTCAGTAATTAGATCTCGTAATGGTGTGGACATGAATATATCTCATCCACAGTATATTTTGTCCTAGTGAACATGTTGACTTCGACTACTTTGTGGGTGATTGCTTGTAGCATTCTTGTCGAGGGTATCAAGTATCCCGTTATCGATGGCGATGCTGTTATGGATGATAAGATCATGCTTGGCGTGCCTCTACCCGCCATCCCTGCAGTTCTCGTCAATTTCACATCGCCACCGGAATGTGACGGATTGACCATGCCCGCGACTGCCCCTTTTTGCATTCACGGACACTCCAAGCTTGAACCGGGGTTCCACGAAGGCTTAGGTTTGACCAAGTTCTTAATACTTGCTAACTACTTCGATACCAATATACCGGTTGGTAGCCCAGCTGAATCTGTTCTCTTCGGCATCAATGCGACCTTTAAAGGTCATCATCCTGTACATCTAGAGCAACTTGAGGGTGGGTGTGCTACCATCATAGACCAAAGTATGTATTTGGGCGCAGTCTATCTTAAAGCCGTTGCCTGTACAGCGGACCTGGATCATGGTAATGATTTGGAATATGACAGAAATACTGGAAAGATCTCTACATCATCCAACTTTACCGTCTACTTCGAAGTTCACCTTTTAGGCATTACCGTAGTCGAAGATGCCGTCTGGGCTAAAGCAACCACATTTGCTGGTGACAATTTCGACCTCGGTGTAATCGCCAGTCTGAACAAAACTTTCAACAAAGGAGGCGTTGGGGGCGCCAAGTGTGACGCCGCTGTTACGGCCAAGACCGTGAAGAATCGTATCAATCTATGGCACATAGAAGCTACCGTGGATGTTATGGTATGGGTTGGGCCAGTAAAGAAGCACCCTTATATCAAAATAGTCAATGAGACGATCGAATTGAGATAACTGATACGTACATTTGTATGGACGCTTGTATCTCTCAATGCGTTTCCGCGTAAAAGTTGAAGTCTGTTCCGTCCTTTATCTTGGGTATAGCTCAGCGTAGAGCGATATTGGGTGATATAGTCTCGTCACTTTGCTATCATTTATGTTGCTGGGGAGTAGTATCCCGAGCCGATGTGAAAACGTCAGTCGAATGTTTTATTTTGTCTTGTCCCGGCCAGAAACTGTCTACAAGTGGGCCCCGTTGTTTGAACCTGTCTCGTTGTTGTGTTTTAACGTTGTTTTCATTATCACTCTTCACAACTAGCGATTGCAATCGAGAACGCACCGTATTCATTATGAGCAGTGCTTAGAGCACCAAAGGAATATGATAACACAGGCACGAACGAAAGACGGCAATAGCGACTCTTATACGAGTGAGAAGTCGTTGTGTAGAATGGCTAAACTGTCATAATGCATCACCCTATGATGAAGGACTCAAGTAGACTGTCGTGCAGAGAGTAGCATTTCATCGTTGACACGCGACAAGTGACGGCATATCTGAGTTATACGAGGGAGAGCACTGATGACAGTAGCACACTTTTACAGTATCAGCGTTAGATGGTTCATTGTGGAGTTTCTCATTGTTATGCCTTCGGACTACAGTGATGGTGTTGGTCTCAACTTCTTTCCAACCAATCTGTATGATCAATGGTACCCCTCTAAGATTCTAAGAACGTGATGCTCAACAGCCTGCTTTATGGATCCATATACCCATCTAGTGAGTTTGAATCCAGGCCTCTTCTTCGGATCGTCATCGATTATGCAGCGAATGCTCCTCTCATTAAGCAACGTTACCAGCTCCTAATTCGAGCAACTTTTGTGATCTCCGCCGGACAGGTGACATCACTTCGCATCTTTGCTCGATAGCCTTCATTCTTTCCTCGAAGAGCGCCGACCCGATACCTCTCGGTGGGGGAATAGGTATGACAACTACTTGAATCTCTGAAACACTATCAAAGGAGTAGTAGCAACGAAGAAACTGAGTAGGTGGTACCTCGGCGGTATGCTCAGGCCTCTATTGTCACCATGAACCATGACCATCGCCCCGATGATGCTGAAATCCATCCGCCAGGTTACCACATGAGCGGGCTTCCGATGACCATCACTGATACCGAAAGCGCATCTGTTGAAGGTTGTCAGGCAGCAGCTTACCTGTCCTCGTAGGGTAGGCTATCATCGACACCGTTACAGGAGATTGTTAGAAAACGAATCCGCTGATCGTTGTTGAGCATTGGTACTTCGAGGAATCTTTGCTCACCATCTGAGGTACAAGGCTCGTTCATACGCCCTTCGAGGATTCTATCCCACCATACGCCTCTCTAGATGGAAGCGCCAGGAGATCCTCGCAAGCTCGTCGATAGATCTTGGAGAGGGCATCGCAAAATTCAGCGCTCTGCAAGGAATAAATGAGATGGATGAATTTCATGATGGTAAGTCACCTCGTCCAAGCTCCTGTGAACAGCGAATCCTTCCTGCTGGAGCACTTCTCGACATTTGAGGAAGGGTATGTGTCTCCAGCGGGAGTTGAACCTTGCCACCGGAACACTGCGGTTGGCGGGAAAGTTGATGTCACCTGATGGAACTACCCCAGTAGTGGACTTTCATTGGGAGATCTCTGTGCGAACGGATCCACTCTGACAAGCACTTCCATGCAACAGAATTGCCAGACTCTCGTAAGGCTGAAATTAGGGGGCGACTCCGAAGGAGACAGATTGTTGCAAAACCCACCAACAGGCTCATTGAGGGTTGATTCACCGGCACTTGTGACCTTGCCTGGAAGAAAAGTTGCCGAAGATACTTCACTCGGATGCGGTTGGTCAGATACGAATAAAGGGAAGTAGCACGGTTTAACGCCGAGCCTGCTGAGAACAAGAGTAACATCTCTGTCAGTGACCTGGGGCTTTACTGTCGTAATTGAGTATTGATATGAGACTGTATAGTTTCCCATATGAACATACTCGTAGGGCACATTATAAAGCATCCCGGAACATCATGCTCTTTAATCATACCTCCACGTATCGTCACCTACATACAGGTGGCTCGATGTATCAATGGAAAGGCAAGGTCCTATACCTCTCGGTACCACCGTCGAAAACTGGCTGACTTGGAAAAACTCAGGATATCTTTTTCTGAATCAAAAGTACGGGTGTGGGGTGATACTTTAACAGCTTCATTCGAAGATCGAGCTGCAAGAGGACTCTCAAGCCCGTCAGAGCTCCTGAGTTCGAATCCTCAATTAACTTGTAGTAAGTTCGTCACCCACTTGCTCATCTTTCTGGTGAAGAAACTGAACGCTTGTCGAGGTCGCTTTCCTCTTGAGGTGTTGCTGATAGTTCGTAGGACTGATGTCATGATTCAGGTATTCGATAAAAGTGACTAGGCCGTTACGGTTGTTTCCCCAATAGCTCACTGAAGCACTTTGTCTAACGGAAACAATTGCTCATGGTAAGTTTAGAGGATCTTGTAATGAGATCTGACCATAACGGTGATCAGATGGGGAATACTGCATCCTCTATCATTCATTGTGATTCACAGGTTTCCACAAGGAAGAGTTCTTCGCATTGTACACAGTTTGAGACACCCGACGTGCTGCGTGGTGTAACGCTACTGTATAACGCAATGACCCGGTTTAGTATTCAAAGTAATATAACCGCTGGAATGACAAGGGGATTCATTGCAGATGTCAAGAGTCAACAAGCTTGAGTTCCAGCAGCCGTCAAATTGGTGGGTGTTCTGTTTGGGAGGAAGTATCGCTCTTGCTAGAAGAAATTTGACGTGCGACTCCGTGTCCCAACGGCCACCATTGTTGCGGAACCGAGTGTAGTATCATACGTACATAAAATGATGATGAGGATTAACCAATTGTACATAACAACCGACTACCGGATGGTAACAGCAGCAGCCTCTTCGATGGACGGGCTGCACTTTTATAACTTGCAGCTTGACAACCTTGTAGTTTACCAAAAAAGGTTCTATAGAAGGTATACATACAAGTAGCGTCCAAGCAGTTCACTCTCAAAGCATCTTCTCGAATTCCTTCGAGCTGCTAACCGCCAACTTAACCGTCACGTGACATCTACCCGGAACGTCTATACGCTTCGATTGCCGGCACCAAAGCGACTTTCTGCCCAGAACCAAAGCTACACGAGAAAAACTTTGATGGAGCCTTTTTCGAACACCCATTTACCGATGACGTGGGATGCTCAACACTCCCTCAATATGTAACGTAGAAACGATAGTAGAAGCGTACTGAGTAACAACTATATACGAGACAACATCAGTATTTCTATCTGCTGGGGTCGAATGCCATGCTCTCCACTTTCTGTCCCCCTAATAGCTTCTTCCAAACAGGCACCATCTAACAGGACCCTATCGAAACCACAAGAATACCAAGGCTCACCTCTTGGCAGGCTTGCCGGTAAAGAAGCATTTCGTGCCCTCCGGCATGGGGAGTTGGTAACCAGAGCTCTCCAAGGGAATACAAAGAGACTTCATAGCGCCAGAAAGAGCAGGGGCGCCACCTGAACAAAAAAAGAAAAAGAAATTTCCCGGAAAAATTAAGAAAAAAGTTCCTGAAAATCAGACGAACAACAGGAAAACGAGGAGCTCTTGCCGGGAAAATCGGAGGAGTCAATAAAAAGTGCATTGGGAAACTGGCAGAGACAAATGATCGAAAATATGAAGAAGAAATGAACGCTTTGATTCTACCTTCCTCATCCGTAATGACAACTTGCTCTTTGCTCTGCTCTGCCGTTATCTTCTTAATTTGCTCCTCACTTTCCTCAGTCTCACACCATGGCGCCAGGATCAGCTTACGATTATTCAAGGATGGCATAACATCATCCCAGTTGGTAACCTTAACGATGCCATCATGGAGCTTGCCACGAGCGGCTTCGAGCAACTCCGACTGAATGGCCTCCAAAGCCTCCTTAACCTACAAATAAACGATATGATAGGAAATAGTTCCTCAAAGGTAGGGTCGCGCTTTCATCATCCTTACAGATTCTCATAGCACTAAGCAGAGCCACTTGAGACCTGCACGTTGGGAGGTACGAAGGACACTTCAGAGGTATGTGCATATTATTAAATTACAGAGGAAGTGACGATGCAGCGAGGGGGGCAATCCAGCGGTGCTCCACAAAAAAGTGAACCCGAAAACCCGAAAGCCCGAAATGATAATTCTTGTCGAGGTTGTTCCCACTATTGCCGAGCCTCCTAACCAAGCGACGTTGTCTTGCAGCAAAATGATCCAAGCAGCGATAAAGTACACCGCATATTCCAAAGGCTATATTTTACCTCGACATGAGTATGCTTGCCCTCCTGAGACTTCCTTCCACTATTTCTTCGGACAAACGTAACAACACCCTTCTCCAAATCCTTAGCACCAACTTCAATGCGTAGAGGGACGCCTCTGAGCTCCTGAAAAGTGCCAAATAAAAACCCCTTCCCGTCAGCCAGGCAACCTACCCAATGGTTGAACTTGTAACCAGGAGTCTTATCGTCGCGATCGTCTAGGATGACACGGACACCATTGGAGTCCAGATCTTCGTAGAGGCTCTGAGGAACGAGAAGATGATCACCGTATGTAAGACTTCTGAAGTCTAGGCAGACCCAGAAAGTTTGTAAATACTGCTAACCGGAAGACACGATCAATCATGATTATCATTATAAGCATTTATACCAACGGACTGCGCCGTTATTAGGACATAAATAGTTATTATAATGGGTACTAATCTAATGAATAGTATTTATAATTAACCTAAATCTCTCAATCCAAAGCTGCAGCAGCAGTGGTGCAACGAACGCATTTCCAACTTACCACACTTTCATTACCTTGCATTTCTCAGCAATCATAGTCTTCAACTCAGCGTTGCTCCATTGAGCTCCAGCTCCCTTAGGTGGGATAGGAACAATAACAACTTGAGTCTCGGCAACCCTAACAATAACCACTTCCTCTTAATAAGCATCGGTGCGAAAGTCCTTTCCCACAGACGTCACCAAGGCAACCTCAAAAATATCTTCCTACCTGGGAGGGAGGACCAGTCCCTTATCATCACCGTGCTCCATAATCATCACACCGATAGAACGAGTAGTGAACCCCCAGGAAGTCTGCTCGGCGAACTTCTTTGATCCATCCCTATCAAAAATCGTCAGCGGAGCGAAGCGTTATTGCGTCATCACCTGTCCTCAAATTCGATACCAAACATCTTTGCGAAATGTGTTCCCAGGAAATGAGATGTAGCTCCCTGCACAGCACGACCATTGCAGGCAACAAACGCCTCGCAAGTAGTAGTAGCCTCTCCACCTGAAAAAATGAATACAATCACAGCGGAGCGATGCAACCTCACCGGCGAACTTCTCCATCTCGGATTTGACGCCCTGTACAACCGGCACGGCCAGGAGCTCCTCATAAAGCATCTTATAGAGATCCAAAATCTTATACACCAGATCGATGGCCTGATGAAGATGGTTTTATTTTCATGGCGCGCGACTTGTTCTTCTACCTCCTCCTTGGTGGCATGAGCTGTATGACCCTCCTGCCAAAGGAACTCTCTGGTACGAATAAACGGTGTGGGCTGCTTGAACTCCCATCTGAAAGGAGATATAACATATTTATTAATAAACAGCTGGTAGTAATATCATAATATATTATATAATTATTAATGCATTAATCATTGAGGATACAGAAAGCATATCTAGACTGCAAGAAAGATACGTGCAGCTCCCTCAAAGAGCTGTAGAGACTCCACAGGGAACAGGGCAAGACTGACATTTCCCACCAGACGACCAAACCCTACCTCACAACATTGGTCCATTGATTGAGCTTCAATGGCAGATCACGATAAGAGCGGATCCAATCAGCATAGGAAGGATACATGATGGTCTCACTGGTCGGGCGGATAGCTGAAATGAACGAGGAAGACTGGGGCAAATCACCAACTGGCGGTAAGACTTTCACCACCCTCCAACAGATTAAGGCATCAATAATATATTAAAAATTGTTGATGGAAATAATAAGATGCCCACTGGTGTTAAAAATACAAAAAAATACATTATAATTCGATATTGCTCATAATAGGATGAAAAATATCATAAATAAATTACGGCATGAAAATGCACAGGTATTAGCAGTTTGGTATTTGAGAATGAATAATAAGTTGAAGTCGATGAAGTTGAAACCGTAGGGTCAGTCGTTCAGATGACTAACCACACTGAATTCCACTAAGCTTAAGAGAAGCCAATCCACTTAAGGTCAGTCTAACTAACCTAGCATATAGGTATTATATTAACCATAACCCTATTACCAATCGGCTCTGGCAGGTCCGAGTCGCCAGCCTTGGTAACCCAGGCGACCTCCGGGCTGAATCCCTCAACGTGCTCCTTTTCCCTCTCTAAAGCGCTCTTCGATACAAACATAGGGAAACAGCAAGGGCGCACACCCAACCTATAAAATATCTATATTCGTTTCGACCATCCGCCAGCTCACTTTCTGATGGCAGCGTTGAAGGTGTCCTGAATCTTCTCCCAGATGAACATCACCGGCGGACGAAGGATGTAGCAACCAGAGATATCATGATAACGAATAAAACCGCCGCGAGTGATGACCTGGGAAAATCAAACACACGGGATAGCTAGAGGTGTCAGAATCTTTGTGACACTAAACTGACCAGCAAGACTTTTAACCTACAGTCCCACAGAACTGATATCCGTTACGCAAGGTATATAATTCAGGTAATATAAGTGATCGAGAAGAGGGATTTTATAATAAAATCCGCTAGCCAAAAATATCCATGATGAAATGCCTACCTGTGTATACCACTTTGAGAAGTCCTCCATTTTTTTAGCATCAATACCCTCTTTATTAACACCTATCATCAAATGTATCCCACATCCCCCATCAATCCCTCCCACCCTTCTCATCAACCTTCTCCTTCTTCTCCTTGGGTGCTTTCTTCGCTGCCTTCACAGCGTCCTTCTTAACTAGATTAACCTTATCCGAGCTCGCGTTTTCCTATCGCTTCTTACCTGGGGCCTTGGGAGCCTCAGCAGCAGCAGCAGCAGCGGCGGGTTCACTGCCATTCTCAGGAAGGTCAATAGTAACCACCTCATGACCAGTAGCTTCTGCGAACCTATAAAAAGTATCTACCGCGGATCGAACCCGGGTCGTATCGATCACAAGCACGCTCCCTATCCAACTCTACTGCACCGTACTACTTCACAAGGTTAGCTCCGTTCACACCAACAGTAGCCGTGTTGCGATTAGGATGAACACAAACAACATCACTGCTGGCCAGCTTTGAATCCAAAACGAACTTAACTCCCTCGGCCGATTCGTTCATCAAAGCAAATGGCGTAACCGATCCCAAAGGCACCTGGCATGAACACGACGAATAACATCCAACGAGCCCCAACCCTCTACTACTCCAAGCATTTCAGTCATCTTCTTGCCATCGACAAAACGGAGGTCTTTAGCACTTATAAGCTTCCCTATCGAACTGAGGTCAGTCTTCGAGTTAATGTCCGCAGTAAGGAGATAGTAATGCTGTATAAATTATATAATGCCCTTCAGGTGTGGGTACCTAGTTACCTTCTTCTTGTCCTTCAAGAACAAGTTCTTAGCCCTCTCACCCTCGATACCATCCAAATGCTTTACCATCTCATCAACAGTCATTACCTGTCAGAAACATAAGCCTCCTAAAACGTTCATCGGAGCAAGTCCTAATATATCAATCGCCTCAATTTGACTTCTATATCTCTAATTAATTCTACCACATTTCCCACAACTTACAGGCTCATGCTCCTTGGTAAAAACCAACGGGATGCCCAACTCCTCCAACTTAGATTGAAGAGCAGTTGCTGAGTTCGACATGGACGACTTTTGGCAGCTCACAAATACAACACGGCGAAAACAGTAGCGACTCGCTAATATGGTGCCAACAACCGAACAGGTGCTAAAACCATAATCGATCACCAGGGCGAGCGCTATTTACATCTGCGCAACATCAACACTGTCACACGAGGCTAAAGGAAACGATGAAGTGGACGTTGAAATCAACTCCCGCAGATCCAGACAATCGATTCCTAATCTTAAATGTGCTTGTCTTAATCGATTGGGCGGATTATAGGGTTAATCTGTTTAACAGTAAGTTAGTCAGTCATCATCATCCAGATCGATCTCAGCCACTTCCCGAGGGTAATTAGGTGGGAGCCGTCCTAGTTTGCGAGATAGACGATGCCGAACTATACCCGATAGCTGCTTTGGGGACTTAATATCAGCATCCTTCAAGCAGTTGATGATAACCTGATAACCATTATGGACATACAATTCCCCAAGCTGCGGCATCGTTAGAATGACCGTGAGACTTTCTCATTCAACAGCACCGTAATAGGCCAACGAGAATCGACCACAACTGTACCGAGTTGTCCTCACCGCGCTGACCTAGCTCTCTCACTATCGGACCACAATCATGTGAAGTTTTCTACCAATAACACCTTCGACACAGTACGGATATATCACCGCAACATGCCCGAGACCAGCCTCATGAGGACCCACAGTAGTGAGCTTACATCCCACCACTCGGGCTGCTGTAGTCTGTGACATAATAAATGCGTTGCACTCCGATCAAGTCCACCAATCTTTTTAATGTTGGATAGATCCGTCGGGGCTCCGCCCCTCAAAACCTTCCGGCCAGGAAGACGGGGGGAGAACACTGGGTAGTCGCGCTGCAAGAAAAAGGTAATGAAAGAAGCGCCCCTAGCTGATGCTGCTGATGCTCACCTGAACCTCACAATATTGAAGATCTTCATCCAGTCTGAAGGCGAAGGCTCCACTATAGCTCGTCCCCACATCCATCTGATAGTGTCCTCCCATAACGTTGTTCTGGGCCTGATGAATACGTATAGTTATCAACTTTCAAGGCTGTATTATAATATATGGTTCCCAGACCAAAAGCGACAATAAAATGGTTTATAATAGTATACAACTGGTATTATATACCAACTTGTATAATACAAGTATAGTAGACAATAATATATAATAGTTTGTTAAAACTAAACCTCAAGCATTTACATTTCATATTTCTTAAACGAACATGCATCGTTGGCAGTCCGACAAAACGTTTTCCCTAAAGGGAGCCCCCCAGCAGGCCATTCTCATCATCACCGATATCATCCTCCGCAGCACACCACCATAAACACAGATGAAGTCTCCCTTGTGGAACTCCTTAGTGGCAACCAACTTAAACCCCGGGTAAGCTGGATGATTCACCTCACAGCAGTCGACTTTCACCTGATAGCATTCCAAGCAACTGGGCCAGTGGAACTATTCAATGTTACAGGGTGCTCCATACCGCATCATTCGTGTGGCGGCCACGCTACTATCGTTAAACCGTGTTTTGGTCAGATATTATTTCATAGCCTACGCAACCGTTTCCTACGAAAATTCCTGAAATTTTCGGAAAATTCTGTTGTGAATTTCCGACATTATGTGGAGATAGCTTGGCTAGCCTCGCGAGAATAAAAGCAATAAATTACCGCTTGACAGTTGAACAGGGCCGGTGCCAGCGTTTACCGGCTCGAGATGCCCCTCCTCCTCCTCCTCCCTTCCCTTCTCACCCCTTTGTCTATTTCAGTTAGTGGATTCTCATCCATCACCGCCCGATACTCTCCACCACCGCTGAAGGCCTCCTTCATCGCAGCTACCTCGCAGCCAGCCTCACACGACACAAAACCACCGTCAAGCAGCACTCCATCGTAATATTGATAACCCTCTTTGGCCGAAGTACGATTTATTTTAACGTGCTCCTTCTCAGTTAGACTCTGCTCAGAGTTCATCACATTCTCCCAATACGTCGGACCGTAATGAACCAGGATCTCCTGCCGCCGCCGTATGGGTTTAATGGCGACCAACGACATGCATTGGAATGGTAGAGAGTCGTGAGGCAGCATCGGATTGCTTGGATGAGACTCCTGGCTGGTTCGAAGGACGAAGCTGGCGTTCGGATCGTCCCCATGGTTGGCAAAACGCCCCTCGTTACCTTAAAAACACCCCTGGTGGGATTCGAACCTGCGTCAATACTACCTATCCACTCCGCATCGATAACTAGATCCCATCCACCCCTATCAGACTCATCAACACCCTCCAATCCGGAGAAGTCTATAATCTCAGCCGACGGGACTGACTGCCAAGGTTGAAGCTTGCATCTTCAGTCTTTCGTATTTTACCGAAATCCCGCTGACTTTGATTTCTCGCTCTCGGTCGTTTACTAGTCGGCTGCTGCTGTTCTCCATCAACAGGGCTTTGATACTCCCTTAATTGCCCTTTAATAAACGACATCAGTACGTTGCTGTGTTCCAAGCCAATGCTGCCACGGGAAGATGCTCTCTAAGGGTGACGGGGGACCCTACCTGTACATCCTAGAAACCGACGATGTCGACCATCCTCTCGACACAGCACGGAATGAACTAAATGAAAGAAATGCTCTATTCGAGAGCTTTTATGCCAGAAACCAGCTAGGGTTGGCCGCGAAGGAGGAGGAAGAAGAACCTCGGCTGAATTTCTCACCCTGAACCGGTCTCCCACGAAATAAAATGGGGGAACAGAGCTCTCACAGTTGACGGTGAAGACACAGCTATCACAGTTCACAGAGTTCCTTAAAAGTTTTTGGGGATATTTCGGGATTCAATTCTACCATCACCTCCCCTCCCCCACTACCAGTCCTGGAAGGCCAAACAGAGCCTTTGATAGTCGGTCATAGGTAATCCCTCCAAACCATGCACGGCGTCTCGGAGGAACCTAACAACCTCAGAATCGAGCGACTGAGCGAAAGCAGCTTTTACTCCAATAACTCCAAGTCCACCGAATCAATGTCAATCTCGTCACCTCCTTCCCTCAACACTCGCTCCTTCAGCGCTTGCCACTCTCCCTACGATGAGCACTCGAACCAGTGATACCACCAACAGTACCAACAAAACTTCCGCTATCCCTGGCCGGGATTTTTGCCCTCTCAGTGTTCGGAGAAGTATGATTCGATCACATTTTTCTGAGCAGACTTCTATCCATTCGTCCAGCTGCTCTTCAGGGATCCCCATGAGAAAAGATGCCAACTGCTGCTGCAGTTTACTGGGAGTGGCCACTGTCCTACTGTAAAATATACACCATGGCTGCGAGCATCCCTTTACTACTAGCTCCGTAAGTAACCAACAATATATACTTATTGTAGAGATCGATAATTGCCGTGATGGAATTATAGCAAATGTTAGGTAAAATGGGTTTTTTAAAGATTCAATCCTTCAAGTGTGGTTCAACATAGTGCATTTTAGAAACCCGCGAAATGCGAGTGGGAGTCGATTTATAGATATCCTTTCCATCTACAGAAGTCAGCCATACGGCCGATAAGATCCTCTGTCCCACGCTGACTGGTGCAACTCAACACGTTCAATACTGATACCGAATTTCAAGTTTTTTTCAAGTGCCTTTACCAGAGGCACTTCACATCATCTCAACTGCTGCCTTCATTCTACCATACAGACGATAATGTTACCATTTTCTACGATCATCAAATGCAAATATTAACTGACGGCTAGAGGTGTCAGAAAAAACAACAACGCTGTCATTGAAGTTAACCTTCTATGGACTGACGCACCTGATGAGAAGAAAAATTGGTACTAATAACAAGCCTCCGTATTACTAGTCTTCGGACCTTCTTCTTATAGGCAGGGTAGTCCTTCTTATACTCAACCTAATAAGAAGGTATCTTAGCTTGAACCGTGAAAGATACTCGCGGGGTTGAACGAACAACTTACTGCAGCGTCTACATTAGCAGGCGAATCCAAATTAGGTGATGCCAGCATGGATATTACAGAAACCAGAATCGACTCGACGCTCAGACTAAAAACATACATATAAGGAAGCAAACACGATCACAACACACATTGGTCTCCATCGCTCATCTGCTGACTCCAACTCATTAAACTGGTCCGTTCCTGGTGGATGAAGAATCGAGATGCATACTCGTCCATCTGAAAGGAGATAGAATGGCTAATAATGACGGCAGCTGCTTACCAGGATAGACATTTGGATGCCACATAGGAGTCTCGAACCGCATGTCTGGGGGGTTGTTGGGAAAGTCCTCGGGGAACTGCAGAATGGCGGTGAAGAGCCCACCTTCATACAAGGAGTCTGGGGGGCCTAACAAGAAGGATAGGCAGGGTTTGTAGTCTAATTTGCTGGAGTCTAAAAAGGATCTAAAGCTCTGGAAAGATTCTTCAGAGGTTGATTGGAGGACTGTTCGAGAAAATACTTCTGAAAGCGAACGAATTGGTTCTAAAATTTCCCACGTGAAACGATAGGTTGGTTTTTAGATTAAATATTTTGTATTGTTGTTACCTTCGAAGCAAACACGCCATTTAAAGAAGTCAGAATCGTCTTCTAAACCAACCGAAAATCCACAGGAATCGTCTCGAGTTAACTCTGAGGATGGAGAAAGATACGTCAAGTCGACCTAAAGATATGCCTCACCGATGAGCTGCTTTTTGAGAAGCTCGCGAGCAACTGACATCGAATATGTAAACAACTGAAAATAACAACGTCATATCGTAACTCCAAGCATGCACGATACTGAGTAGGTCAACTCCAGTCTCATATGAGCGATTATGTGATGGGTAAATCTCTCCGAATAGCCGCGCCGCGTTTTTGGCAGCGCATAATCGTTTTTTCCGTTCTCGAGCTGTGCCTGAGAAATTGTTTGTTAGGAGATTTTTGTAGGTGTTGGTCCTGGGTTTTACACCAAATACAACTCACACACCTGTGAGAGGTATGGCGGATAACCACATGCCTTAGTTCTTTAGATCTCTACATATATATTAGCCATTTTCATTAGGTGGTTTCTGCTGTCCAAACCCCGACATTAGTAGTTGTTGACGGCCATTATGAAATTCTTCTTAATTCCTCTCGCCTTAACTATCACAGCTAATGCTTCCGGAAAACGCAAACGATCCTCCTCGGATGACGAGAACGCTTCATTCTCCTCTGTTCACACTACACAAGGCAAGCACCTAAGAAGACTGGTTAGTACATATGCTAAGTTGCACCGATGAAAGCCGTTAGTTCAGGATACCAACCTGCTCGCAACCTGCGACTTTGCCACGTTAAAGTTCTCCTTCGATCTTGAAAGCCACCGAATGATTACCCATAATGTTCGTTGTGGGCCGTTCACCTATGAATAGTAATCTTGCGGTTGTTATCCTTATTACACTTTCTCTCAGTACTGGTGCTTTCCCCAACAACTTTGTTGGCACAATCAAGACTGCTCCGGATGGCACCGAATCCTCTAACAAAGCATCATCTCTCTCGATCGATCCCTTCTCACTCGAACAGCTCGACGGCAATTGGTGGGCGATGGATAACAAGGCCAATATCTGTTTGGAAGTGCTCAATATACTGCTGACTCGCCACCGTGTCTCTACTATGGAAGATCTCCTTACCAAAATGTGCGAGGTTTATACTAAAGCAATTAGGGCACCGACGGCACGCTCGGCATTGCCAAGAATGAGGAAAGATGAACCCATGGATATGTGATTTGTTGTTGCTGTCTTTGTTGATGTTATCTGGTATATCACATTTGAGTTATTTTCAATGTTGTCTGAAAATACGGTCTTCTTCATCTTCTGTTGATGACGAACACTCTGACGGTGATTTAAACCACCGAACGTTACAGTTGGGGAAATCGGATATCTCAACACTTGATAGTTCCTATTGAGATCATCATTCCTTTATGGTGAGGCATCCTTTTAAGGTGATTCTCTTTCAACAGAAACGTGTAGAAAGATTCTCTCAGGTAGTGTTTGATACCCTCAACAAACAAAGCAAGCAAAGCAAAGCTCGAAACAAGCACCAAGCAAGATCAGCTTACGACACGTATTTCAGAATTCGCCAAACAGCGTCACAATGTTCTGTCAATTGCTAAAGTAGAGCGAAAGAGGAGAGAAATTTGGTAGAAATATTATCGCTCTTCCAGCCCCGAATCAAAGATTCGATGAGAGAGCTGCGAAGGCAAACCGTTTCGGATGTTTGGACAACGCTCAATGACGTGTTATGATGCCCGGAAGCTGCAACAGCAGCCGCAGCTCGCGTCGTGGTCTGAAACCTCCATTGATGAACACATTTGGTTTGATGGCACCACAACCGATAACGTTCAAGTGTATAGCATTGACAATTATGAAGAAAGGCAAACACGGGTCAGATGTCGTCCGAGGACTTGGAGAGTAAATACGCACTTTGCGCGATTCATATTTATAAGATCCCAATAAGGTGTTATTTGGGCAACCATGAGTCTCATCTTGAAGTTCTATAGCCCATGTAGTGTGCTTCGTGGTACTACCGATAGTGTATACAAATGACCAAATACTCAAGTCAGAATCTGGCCCCTTATTAAACGGCACATTTCCGTATGTTCATTGTTTTGTTTTCAATACCTTGTAAGTTAGCATATCATCATCAGCTAGTTTGCATCCTGCCTTAGTGCTGAGGTCACATCTACTTGGGTACTGCATCACCCTCACCTGGGTGCTGTTAAGGTTAATCCTCTCTAATAACATTTCTGTAATGCCCTGCCCTCCAGTAACTGCCTTTATCCTACTTACATTGGCTCCATGCTTAGCTTTAGCTTTGAGAGGCGGTGATGCGATCGATATATTAGGTTTTCATGTAGGGATGTGTTTTCTACTCTCGGTGCCATCCACTTCTCAGATGAGGACATTTTTCGTGCCGAACGGTCTAACTCGCTGTCAGTGGGGACCTCGATTTAGTAACCTCGAGTTGGTCTTTTTTATAGACATTTTCAACGGAGGTATTGGTATCAGATCACTAGAGTCCGCGTATTGCTCTCTGAGCTAGTAAGTTTGTTGCAGTGCCTTTATCCAATAGCGGCTCATCCTTAGTGCCGAATATCAGCCTTCGATGTTCCAGAGTAAGAGCCCAGCCGAGCTTCAAAGAGACCTCAATGGAGGGCATCAAGCTACTGACCCATTCATGAGCGAAGAGTATCATAACCTCTTTACAAGGGACGAGTTTCGTGGAAGTGAGTGTGAAGTGGCGCTGAACGGCCTCAGAAGGAGAATGAGGGCTCGTGACATGACCGATACCAATTTCCTTAATGCCATTTGCAAAGCCACTCTAATTTAGCTGTTTGTTAGCATGTTTGCTGTATGCTCTGTTATCATTACTGTTGTTACTTCTATCTCAATATAGAAAGGGCATATAATGTGTTTAGCTCGTAGAAGGTTATATGAGCCGTTGCGAAGAGATTTTGATAAACGGGCACTCGAGTGGTCTACTCACGAACATGCCATTCTATCGGAAAGCCTATTTCTCTTACTAGTTCATCACGGGGTGCTATTGTACCTTAAACATGAAAGCAAAGATATCGTCGTTTCCTTAATCCACTGTACCATCAGATACTCTCAGGCATCACTCATATTCGTAACAATAGTCACTATCCCCCCACTGTTGTTAGAATTATCCCTTTCAACCACCTTCTTGTGGAGTAATGCACTTATTGACTGCTCTCGTGATACTGTCATTGGGTCCCACCTCAGCATTGACTGGCCGAGATCCGATCAATTCGCTAACCACCACGCAAGAGGAATTCTATGTAGGAGAGCGTTTCTCACTCTAGGCTATGCCATCATCTCAGATGACAGGACTCTCCTTCGAGAACGGCTTAACGCGGTGTTACTGGAGAAACCCATTTTATGACCTTGAATTCGCCTTCTATATAGACACCTTTAACAAAGGTGTCGGCCTCAACACATTTAAGTATGACGCATTGCCAAGTTCCCGGCTAAACTAGTAAGCTCTTTCAATGAACTTCATTGTATGGATACTGGCAGCCGCATCATCCTCTCAGTTACAACTACATCCCGCCGATGTTCTCGAATAAAGTGCCGGCGTCTCTCGACGTCGAATCTCCAGAAGGGCATCAAGCCAGTGATCCATTTATGCACAATGACTATCATAACCTGTTCACCAATGATGAGCTTCATGGCCTCAACCCGAGGGATATGTGTAAAGTGGCCTTAAATGGCCTCAGAACCAGAATGGATGCTCATGAGAAAACCAACCTCGACTTCCTCAATACCATCCACAGAGCCACTCTTAGTTAGCTGTTGTCATCGAGCAGCACGAAAGCGGTGAATCGATGAACCTAGACAAGGTGGTCGTTATCTTACTTGTTGTTAACCAATAGCTAAAGCGGCATACACTTTCCACAAGATTGAGGGGCATCACCCTGTCTTCTCACGCAATCACCGTTGTCCATGATGCTTGCTGTCTAATCTATTACAATCGCCGTTGTTACTATTAATCAATACCAATGGGCATGTCGAGTCCTTCTGCGAGCTCGTTGAAATTTCGGTGTGGTATCTAGACATTACTTGATCTACAGAGAGAATTCGATGAGCGTGGCAATAACAAGTACTTGATTAGCCTAACCACGAGCATGTCATTCTATCGGATAACACTTACCTATTCTGTGTTCATCTGGAGGTGTACGAGCCTTACCTGCTGCCAAGGAGAACTAAACAACCTTTACGAGACTCCATCTCTCCAAAAGACGCGGAATTACACAGCGCTGGCACCGCGGTGAGAAACTCGTGTTGATGATGAATCATTGGTTCTATTAGACGACTAACTCCGACGAACATGAGTGGGGGAGATATCCTCATTGATGGTGACATGTTAATACCGCTCAGTGAAGGTCAAGGGGCAAACTATTTCTCGGCGCGAGTCGCTGAAGAAGTATAAAGACAACTGAGTGCAGAATTACTCCTTTATCAGGGCGGAGGAGACGGGTCTTCCTCAGCCGACGAAGGTCACATTTCACCATCTTGGTCATGGTCATCTTGGCCTAATGGAATCATCCAGTGAGATGCTGCTCATGAGGTTTACACTGTAACAGCTGCTAGTTACACGTTTCATCCATTTCTCAAGCCCTGTGCCAAATCGGCATTCATAGCGGCAGTGTCCATATGGGAAAAGTAAATACAAAGCTACTATGAAATTTCAGTGTGCTGTAGATTCACATGCATTCGATTTAAGCAAGATGAATACACAACCGATACACTTGGGAAGCTATTGGTCACTACCATCACGTAGCATCTATGCAGGAATCTCCTCTACAGGTTCAAAGCGAAGGCAGCAGTTGCTTTACGACTTTAGGGTTCCACTTTGATAACATTCACACTATTAATCTTGGTGATGGATGTGAGCTCTTCTGTGTCTTTTTCTAGCTCAATGCCATTCTGCTAGGCACATCTATTGGTACTGTTATTCATGAGCTTGGTCACTCAATAGGATTACCACATGTTCAGAATAGGCCCGTAAGATATGAAAATAATCATTCCTGTTATGTCTCTTGTTGCTGCTGTTATAATGTCTATCTAGATTATCATTGCTACTGTTCTCACTATCATGCTTTGTCCCTATGGTAATCAGTGTTGTTCTCTTACAGCTCGTATCTTTGATATTGGTATGCTTGTTGACTTCGATGTTGCTTGTGATAATAATCATTCTGACTGGTAGCGTCACGATCGTTATTGCTCATAATCGACATCAACTATATTTTCGTCTATTAATAGATCAGCTTTTCTAATGATCATTATTGAGATTAGGACCGTGACGTGTACGTCGATATCCATTGGGATAACATAGTCGAAGACAAAGAGAAGAATTTTTACCGACTCGATAGCGTTCGAAGCCCGTGGCTGAGCGCTGTTAGAGGTCACCACAGTAGCTGCCGCGATCATGATCAGTTGTTACAAACAGGTACAGCATATGACTACAACTCTATAATGCACTACGGTCAGTGTGAATTCAGTGTAAGAAATATCGATAATTATTCCTGAGAATGGAGCCGTCTAAGGTGAATAGTAAAGAGAAGCCCTGCGCACCCACAGTCATAACACACGAGCCCAAGTGAGGCACAACCATCGATTGCTGCCATCATCTGTTACATATCAGTTGGCAACATCTAATAGGACAACGCAACCGCTTATCGGAAGATGATATAGCTATAGTAAATAATATATATAATTGCCAAGGGACATGCGCGGATGGCATCCTTAACCAGTCGGAGTGATACTAACTCATAATCCATAAAAGACTTGGCATGATTCCGACAGGCTCGGCATCGATTGTGGTGGCCAGGATTGCCGAAAAGACTGTGGTGATCCAAACGGTTCGACCTGACCATGTTCGCTGGCAACACTGTTGTCATGCAGATGATGGCTTTATTGAGATAGATGAGGAAGTGTGTTCGCCAGGCGGAGGAGTCTCCTGGTGGTTTTGGCTCTTAGCCGGTAACTAGCTCTCCGACATTAACTATGTAGTTTCATTAAGGTATCGGTTGCACAATAACTCTTGGTGTTATTTGTGTGTTCATCGATCGAGCGGTCAGAGGCAAAGCTACAATTGACGATGATCTGATGTTCTCCGAGGGATACGAACATGACATTATGGAAGAGGAGGATGATGATAAGTGAAACAACAGCAAGAACAACAACAACCCAGCAGCGTCGTTTTAACCACGATTTTTCAGTTTCTCATCGCATCTCAGTGATAGCGGTAACAGTTGTGGTAACGATGACGCAGATCCACCTCCTTTCGTTAGGGATAATTCACGGGCAATGACATTCTTCAGTACCACCACGCTAATCGATATCATCTCAGCCCTTCCACTACTCAGGCCGTCGCCTGGAGTACCCACAACACGACTTGGTCGAGGAATAGGTAGCTGTTGATGATGATGAAGTGATAAATGAAGCCACTCCGAAGTTGAAAGACTGGCAAACAGCAGTTTCCAATGAAGCACTTTCTCGAAACAACAGGTGTCATTATAGAGCAGCTTTGTGTTCGGGCTGATATGAACGTTGGAGATGTGTTGCTCCTTCTTTAAGGGAATATGCCCCATCAAGCACCCTGCTCCCCTATCATACGGTTTCCGAGATTATTTTCCAACGACAGTCTAGCATTTTACAAAAAAAAACAACCCTTGACGTTGAGTTGACTTGAGGCGATCTTTGTCACTTCACCAGTTCGCAACTCCATCGCCGCTCGTTTGAGGGCTCCATTGTATTATCAGCTGAGGAACTATTGATAATTTTCGAGTTGACTAATCAGGCGTGTGTTTTTGATTAGGAGGCAGAGCTTCGCTACGTATAGTGGACCAGAGCTTCGTGATGTTGTTTGCTGCTCAGTGTGGGTAACAGTTATAACCTAGTGCATGGCTTATATAATTAAGCGAGCTGCGCAACACAGCGTATACCTTCCGGAGAGCGAAAGGCTCCCACCGCCGGTTAAGCCTGGACAAGACCTTAACGAGCCTCCTCAATACATGTAGGCATAAACCGCGATCGCCGGATGATAATAACCCTCAGAAAAACGACGTACACGACCGCGGCCGCTGCCAAGGTAGCCGACCACACTTACCTGAGGCACACCACTTTTACGGACCAATCAGAGTAGGGCGTGGCTAGAGGTAAGGATGGAGCCTCGTGGCAGGTATGGGAAGGAGTTTTCTAATGTGACCAAGATGGATTGTATCGTGCAACGAAAGGATCTATCTGAAAGATATCAACAACGATGGTGAGAAAATGAGGACATTTTTGTCGCGAGCTGCACTTTTCCTTTAGCGAACGAAAAGCCAAGAGGTCAGATCAGATCAGCGATGATGCCAATGAGTTCGATAAGAAGGCACATCGCTTAGCAAAGGCGACACACTGGACGGTAGCCTAATCGACATGAATTCACATCACTTGCTGCATGCCAGAGCTCCTATCGCGCTGACTTCATAGATGCGCGCAACGAAGGTGATTGGTCACCCAGCGGCACCCAACCAAAAATCAAGGGCGGTGTTACTGCTGTGGTCCCTGTGAGGTAAGCAGCGAGTTATGATTGGCGAGAATCTCATCAGTCTTTATCAGATGCGTCACAGAGGACACTGGAATCTCGACGTTCACCGAACGATATGGAGAATACGGAAGCGCTCCGAAGGACCTCATTTTTGAGTAGGCTAAGCCGCTGGGGTTTCTAACTGGAACTCCTTCTAGCCCGGAGGCGGCAAAGCTTCCCGTGAAGGTGACAGCTTTGGAGGACGGCACTACTAAAGGTGAGAAAATCTTCGAATGTTATGATACTTTTCGTTAAGGTAAAACACACATCCCTGGCTACCAAGGATTTATTCCTTCTAATATTCATAATCCGTCGGTAAGAAATTGACTTGGGCATCAAAAAGTGTTCCACTTAAGTGCTTGTAGGTATTGTCACAAGCATTCGGAGATGAGGTTCGTTATACGACTAATAAGACTGCGATGTCCGAAGTGTACCATCAAAATCTCCCAGGATACTCCGGTCATCTACCGACAGGCAAGGAATCTACCCGTACACAGATCCATCATTGCTGGATTTCAGAGTCTACAAATGATAGAGGTCCCCGACAGCTTACCACCTCAACCACTTTTGGTGCCGACTATAACGCAAAGCAGCGATCACAGGAGACTTAGGATACCCTCGTTGCTGCATGCTCATTGCCACGATGTTTAAAGAAAAGTTCGTCCTGTTGTATTTGATTGTCAGTGAGATTCTAATCCATCTAATACGTAGGACTTCAACCGAGAACAAGAAAACGCTAATGAGTTGACATAGTGGATTAGTGCAATGCCAAGCATTGTAGCTCGCGGCCAGTCGAGAATCGATTGAAGTTAGAGCAGATAGTAGGTATTGCTGTATGAAAGGTTTTAGCCAAAATATGTCACAATTAAAAACTGCGACACTACCGAGCACAAGACGATAGTTTAAGCCGAACGGAGCATGATCAGATTCATTGGACCCGACAGAACCGTCTCCTGAACATCGGAAGTCATGTCGCAAAGGCTCCTGTCGTGGAATGGCCTCGACGAGTGTCGTTGTGCACAGAAATGTCCAAGCAAACCGGATGCTTGCCAGCATGACTCGAATGAACCAGCGCTTACTCATAATAGTACAGCCGGCTCTTTCTACCTTGGCAACCTGCGAGTGATTATCAAAACGCGTCAATGTCCGAATCAGAGTAAGCTCGAGGAGCCAATTTGCCTACAATCGCATATCGAATCCCAAAATAGACGACATCTCTTTGATGTCTACTAGACGCCAGGATTCTCCCAATCAGTGTGGAATCGCGCTGCGCACCATCATCCGCCACATAGCGTACAAATCGAACGTTCGGCGAGGTGCCACGCAGGGAGATCCCTAATGATTAGGGATCTCATTAGGGACTAATGTGGGGATCTGCCGGGTACCGTGGGCCAGTTCGCGTGTGTGTGAGTTTATAGTCCAACGCCGAAATCGGCCTAGTTAGACTATCCATTCTACGCGCAGCTTTCGAGCACGAGTTTAATACCTATACTGTTATTGTCACTGTAGAGCTTACCAAAAACGGATGTACCTAGTCTCAAGAGATCCTACTCCTCCAACCAAGGGCCTGTGTACAGCTACCAAAACACAATGGCTCCCAAGGTGCGAGACCACAAGCTTCATCTCTAGGGCTTGAAGTATTCAGTCTTGCCACACAGCTTCACTCGATCAGGCGCCCCATGATCTCAGTAAGGCTGTTCAATGCTCTCAGCCTCCATTCCGCAAGTGTCTAAAAAGCATTTTCTCAGTTCGCTGAGATGCTGCTACGCCCACCTGGTGAGTCTAGTTCCGTCGACGGAGCGAGCTCAGCGCCTCACAGATGTATGTGGTCCTTCCGCCAGCAGCAATCTACTGCGAGCTACGCTGCCAGCATCGATGCCTAGCATTGTATATTCAAGCCCTGTACGCTCGAGCAGAAGAACGTGGGAGGTCTCATTCCGGGAAGGCTGGCTCGCATACGATTGTCGCGTGCCTATGAGGCAGACAGAGCTGCTGCCTCTTTGACTCGAGTAACCTGGTTAATAATCTAGCCCAGCATGGGTAGACATCATAGGTAGCTTACTTGGTCGAATAACCGAGAGATGATCTCTCGCTCTGGCAATAAGTTATCACAGAGAAGCATCCATGGCGTCTCGTTAAGTGTGCTCTAGGATGGATGGTAAGTTCTTTTTTCGTAACAAGCTCGCCGGTTCATTCGAGGCGGGCACGGCGCTGGGAACTTTAGCCCTTCTGTGCGTCGCGCAGCGGTTACGGCCCGTAACTTACGGGGCTTATCGAAAGAAGCGTTACCCATTTTCTCTCGGGTTTCTTGTTGCAAGATCAACTTCGAAAGCAGGTCTCCTGTACTGTTCCAGGCAGATCGTCGGGGACCACCCATGGGAGCTACTAGCTCCGAGCTAGGTGTTTACCAAAATACTACAGTACGCATCATGTAGAACGTGCGCTTCTTGACTACTAGCCTAACTGTGACTTCAGGGACCAGCCAGAGTGAGGGAGCTGTTGGGAGTTTGGTCCTGTTCAAGCTTCCACCGACAGAGTGTGTATTGCTCTCAACGGAGCAGACCAATCCCTTCTCACCCCCGGATATGTTAATGCTTGCTGCAATAAGGACAACAATTTTTCGTAAGTCTTAAGCAGCCACTACTTACTCGTCGTCAATTCCTCCTTTGTTAGCTCGCACGGCTATACAGGTGGCTTTGCACGCGAGTTATGGATGTCACTAATAGACTCTTAAGACATAGGCCAATCGACTTCATCCACTAAGTGTGAACGCGCCCGTTTAGGTGGTGATTACCGGAATGCCGTGCCGGAGAGCAAAATGAGCGAGACTGATGACTGTTGGCCGTACGATTTTCCGAAGTGCTCCCATCATTAACAGCAGCTGTTAACTCAGAGCTGCTCTAAGTTTCCAAGTGCGGCAAGGTTAGTATCCAATAGAGGAACACAAAACCATTATGCTGTAGGTTGGTTGCCCTACCCCATAGTGTTTGGACACCTGCCGAGGTTCGAAATCCTCCATCCTTTCTGATAAGTAAAGCATGAACCAGAACAAACTACGAGATATTACAGTTTCAGGAGTCGCTTTTGTACTACCAATTTAGCGCCAGATGTCTAAAGTACGAATGAGAGTATCAAGCACGAGATCATGATGAATGGCCCGGTAGACTTCTTACTAATGGCAACGGTGTCTTACTAACGTGTTGTTTATTTCAGCATTTTCAACTCGTCGAGTGGTACCTCGAAGTCTCTCTTCCCTTAGGTACCCGCAAATTAAAAACGCCTACAGGTCTGCTGTTTACAAGCATACCTTCGGTACTCATAGTTATGCGCATGCTGTGAAGATAATCGGCTGGGGAAAGGAAGATGGTGAAGATTACTGGTTAGCCGTAGGAACTCTTGGAATCACGGTTGGGGCGATCATGGCCTGTTTAAGATAGTGATTAATGAATGCAACATGACAGACAATCGTCTCGCTGGATACCCAAATCTCCCGAGGAAACGCACTTGATCTTATTGTTTATATGATTTTTGAGACTTACCGTCTCCACTATTCATTTTAAGGAACATTCTTCTTTCATTTCTACATTGTGAACAAGAATCATCAGAGCTTTGATAAAAATTTGTTTGGTTATCAAAGAGAAGGGCAACGGGTATCGCTAAGCCGCGAGGATTTAAGGATGGAGGGAAATCTGTCATTAGAGATATGTGATGAATCGTCACTGACGATGAGAGCGAGAAAGCTCAAGAGTAAGAGCGGGACGTCTTGTGAGGGTTGGAACACTGTGCACAATTCACAGGGGGTGTAATGTGCTCGATGAGTGAGCCTATGGGATCCCTGAAGGATGGTATCGATGATATCGAATCGATATATCGATATATTATTGCCGATAACAGAGCAACACTCTGTGAAACACAACCCTGAACATTGAGGGGCATTATAAGAAATAAAGCATTAATAAGAAAGGTGTTGGATCCCATACGAAGCGTGCGTGCCACATCGAAACTCTTGCAAGGACACCAAGCGTCACAGAATTGAGTTTTACGAGGCTATTTGCAGCTCCCTGATAGAGCAAATGGTAAGTTATCAATGCAGTACGATATTCAACTACAAAAATACCTCTGTACGAAGGAATCATTGTAACTGTTCAACGAGGACGCTCCAACCAAGACCAAGCGATGTGGGCGACATCGCAGTATAGCCACACAGGATATATAACTAGTAACTATTGAGTAATATGCATCAATAGTGCTTGGACCGAGAGTGGGTAAATACATTATATGAATAAGCAAATGAGAGCCAGAATAATGAAAAACATTATAGTTATAAACTAGGTCTCATTACGACTTGGACGGAGGCCGTACATACGAATGGCTCTCTCAACAGATTTAAGGATATTCAGAGCGCCTCCGCCAGGCCTGAGATACTTCCCAGGAGTCTCAAACTTTCGGCTTCAGCGAGAAGTATCGGCTTCACCATGGAATGTTCAACCCCCCAGAGATAAGAGTATCGCAACCGCACCGCTCACCATTGGAGTAGAGTAGGATGTACCAGAAACCAACGCAGGATCACCATGCTCATCAATGCCCACATAAATATATTCGCCAAATGCAGCGATATCCACTCTGTGACCATAATTCGAGAATCCAGCAAGCTGATAGTTCGGGCTGTCGCTGAGGGCGGCCACACACATAGCGTTGGGTCCACCATACCAGCACGGGTACCTGTTGTCAGAAAATGAGTTAAGATTGCCGGCTGAGCATGCCAGTATAATATCGTGAAGCTGAGCTGGAGTAGGGAAAGATCATCGTAGGTATAAGCATACTCTGAATATGAAAAAGAAATAGAAATCACATCAACACCAATATCCATTGCCATGTCAAAAGCCTCTATAACATTAATGATGGGGCAGCGTGGTAGACCGCACACTTGCAGAGATACCAAATGGATGTGACTCGGAGCGACTCCGATCACACCGAAAGAATTGTTTCCTCGAGCAGCAATTATACGGCTGACGAACTGACCATGATACTCCATTGCAGTGAGGATTGCACTGTCATCGACAAAGTTCCATCCACCGTTGATAGCTGTGCCATCACCAGTTATGAAAGCAATCTTCAAAGGGGCCATGTCAGGGTCGGTAAAATTGACCCCCTGATCGAGAACTGCCACCGTGACATTCTTTCTAGGATACTCATTAATGGTTTGCCAAACGCTGGTCAAATTCATACGATCCAGATAGGTCTGTCGGTGTGCATCTGGATCATCATTATCTGGCATATCGGTGGGTTGAGTCAATTCACCCATGACGTTTCTACCGCAGGTGACCACGAGATGGGGTAGATGTTTCTGAGCTTCATACAAATACTCGCAGAGAGCAGCGTTGCTAACAGAGTCTGTCGATGTTGGTACAGCCTGGCACTGAGCGAACTTTATGGTCTTAACGGGGGTGGTAGAGAGGAAGGTTGCGATGCCGATGTTTCCCAGGACACCAGTAACAGCTAGAAGAGCAGGAATGTTGACAACACCAACCGGAGAGCCACCGCTGAAGATCGAGAGGATAGTGCGATCGTCGTAAACTTCAATGGGAGCAGCGTAGCAGATGGGGAGAAGTGCGGAAAGGAAGCGCGTGAAAGGCATGTTGTGAAATTCTGCACCTGAGACAATCATGAAGGAATGAGTAGTGTGATGTTTGAAAAGTACTTTATTAAACTGAATTCACCAGTACCAGATCACTAGAGAATATAGCTTAAGGGGCGAGCGGGCTTCGAATGTGTCACGTGATGTGACTCATGTCGCGGTCACTGGAGCACTGTTGAGGTAGGTAGAACTGCGCGGGGCGATGGTGCAAAGTCTAACAGTGTTTTTGCCTCTTTCTGGAGTTAGAATATATACATGCAATGAACTAGAAATCCAATAACGTCGGTGGATGTAGGAAGTCTGGTCCTTATTATGACGCTATCAAATATGTCCCGGGAACAGGTTCGTGTCTTGTCACGGTCGCATTATAACCGTCCAAGCAGGATAGAAGTACAGGTGCAGGAGCGCCGCTGTTTTTCCTCTTTCGAGTTCGATCTTGGATGTACGAGAAACAACGAGGAGGCCAGTAATGCTGGATTATCCAGCCTGGATAACGTAGGAAGTCTGAACCAGACCGTCTGATCCTCATTCAAGCGGCGTCATATCTGTCAGGGGACCGTCTGTGCCATGTCACGGTATAACCTCGTCGCACTGTCCTGGGTGCCAGGACCCGGTTGGGACTGCATCATGTAACGTTGTTTGAAAGAACACGCAGTATTCTGCAGTACAACAGTGAAGCGGATTGTAGTGAATTGTCCGAACCCAATAAAATGCATTACGAGGCAGTAGCGTCACGCTATGCACAACACAGAGCAATGGGACAATTATTGTGGGATGATATATCATCTTCTGGGGCAATTGAAATCCCAAAAGGCACGGGAGTGTGGGAAGGGCGCACTGTACAGGCATAGCCTGTGCAGCGTGCTAGTGCCTCATCAACCACTTGGAGGGTATCGACCTGATGCCTACAGGCCGATGACTCAAGTGATTGGTGGGGCACCTCCGTACCTAGGGTATTAATTTAGAGAAAAAAATTGTTACTGCACCCCTTAGTTAATGGCTGACTCGTTCCTCTCCGGGAGCACTGCAGCTTAGCGGAGACAATAATCGTGTGCGTTGTGTTATTGGGATACAGGGATGGCTGGGAACACTCCTTTAGTCTATGTCATTCCACCTACACTCGCAGAGGTCTGCTACGTTAACACCTCTACAGATCGGGGACACAAGTTGTTTCGTAGGTTGAAGATGGGGCGCGCTGGCCAGAAAAGGATAAAGAAGCGCTGAGGAAATGCAAGGTATACGAGCTGAATGTTGGTTTCAGTGATTCACAACCTGTGAGCTTTGTTCTTAGCGTGTCTGGGCCCCTTCCTTCTATATACCTGGTAAATCATCGGACTATTTTTTTACGGTCCGTAAACCATTCAACCGAATGGAGAAGGGAGAGAAAAATAATGACATTTACATTCCTCTC